>JAWQFJ010020511.1:0-2500 GCA_034096865.1 Theodoxus fluviatilis | reverse complement strand
ATTCAGCATAACACAGTCTATTGAATGAATCATATGCCGTTGCAAGTGGTTGTCTTACTTGAGAGGAAACATTAGATTTATACTCAAAATGTTACAATTCAGATGCCAGAGTGGGAGGACGGCGCACTAGCCAGGGGTCACGCTAATGCAAGGAGTGATTGACAGGGCAGCTGCACTAACAATCAGACCACAGTAGAGGGGGGGTCACAGAGCGGTCAGCTGGTCAGCTTGCCTTACAGAAAGGATGGGGGAGGGGGGTTGGAGAGAGGTCTGACACACAGGATTGGGGGTGGGAAGAGACAGAAGAAGGGATATGTCAATAGAGGATGAACACAGCAGATGTACACTACACTTTGTGATAGGTGCACCTTATGACATGGACACAGTAGATGTACGATACACTCGGTGATAGGTGCACCTCATCACATGCCCCCCGGTGAAATTGAATCAGTGTCCGCACTGATTGAAACAACAAAATACACAGGTCAGGGTGTGACCTTTCACCAGAATGAATCCGAGGCAGGTATTTGACCAAAATCCAAGGTACATTCAACCATGACATAGAAAAAAAAACCAACACTCGCTCGTTATGTTCAAAGACTGGTATTTGACCAACAAATGTGACTAAGGCTGACGATTATCAGGGCCCAAAGTACATTTGAAATCTATGAATAGAGCAGAATAAAAATAAACACTGACAACGTTGTCTGACATGAGATCACACGTTCAGAAGCATAGGCTGTATTTGACAGGCACTCATGATCTGACGGTCTCATTCAGTTCTCTTTCCGACTTAATCAACTCTGGGGCGGGTGGACACTTCAATCGTTAAACACAACTTCAATGTGAATCTACTGTTCGTGGCTCGAAAATGGATAAGCAGCAAGGTGGCATGACATGAATGAACAAACGAATTACTTACAGTAAGGGTCTCCATTCCAATGAAGAAAATTGCATCCGTGTGTCTCACAAAACAGCTCACTGTCTTTCAGCACAACAACAAAACACAACGATACAATGTCTAGAACATCCCAGATAGCAAGCAAACGTTGGGCCAACGTAGTACCAACGTATGCACCTACCGTTGGCCAACGTTGGCGAGACAACGTTGGCCCAACGTAAAGTTGCACCCATGGAATTACGTTGGGCCAACGTGATGAGCCAACGTTAAGCCAACGTTAAGCCAACGTTGCGCCAACGCTGAGCCAACGTGATGGGCCAACGTTGAGCCAACGTAATGTGCCAACGTGATGTGGCAACGCTTGGGCCCACATGATGGGCCAATATTTCCTGCCCTTTTCTATGGCAACTTTGGCAAGCATGCATCTTTTCATATCATTTTTAGCTAGCATGCAAGTGTATGCATAGAGAGGCAGCAGATGAACAAAGCAAAATCACAACAAAATGGGTTTTGACATTTGTTACACGTTTAATTAATGGACGTTGAACTGGAGTAACACAAATTATTACATTTGAAAAAAATTCATCTAAGTGCTAAAGTTTACATGTAGCATTGTAGGTAAGAAAAAATGTGAATCCTGCATCAGTTCTGATCTTTGCAGAGCCACCGTCAATTCAGCAAAAACATGTAAATAAGCTAATTTACATTCAGTCATCAAATTCTAGTCAGTCACTCATTCCTCTCTCATCTCCTTTGTAGAAAGTTTAAGGTGTTTGTGGAGACTGCTAGATATGGTCACTTTTAGTGGTTCACTACCCCATTTTGGTCACATTTCATAAGGGTCAAAATGACCTTGACCTTGATGATATGTGGCCAAATGTGTCTCATGAATAAAGTATAACATGTGCCCCACATAATTATTAAGTTTGAAACAGTTATCTTCCATAGTTCAGGGTCAAGGTCACTTCAAAATATGTATACAATCCAACTTTGAAGAGCTCCTATGACCTTGAAGCAAGGTCAACCAAACTGGTGTCAAAAGATAGGGATTACTTTGCCCTATATACCATACACAGGTGAGGTATCCAATCTAAAAAACTTTAGAGAAAATTGAGAAAATGTGAAAAATGGCTGTTTTTAGACAACATTATGGCCCCTGCGACCTTGACCTTGAAGCAAGGTCAAGTCACTGTGTATGTTTTTTGACGCCTTGTCATCATACACCATCATGCCAAATTGGGTGTTGATAAACTTAATAGTCTCCAAGAAAAATCCAACGTTAAAGTTTTAAATGGATGCCCGGATGCCCGGACGGATGAAACGGGTGAGTACATAGACTCACTTTTGCTTCGCATATGAGTCAAAAATGAGATAAAACAGGTCCCAGGTAAAATACAAGTATTTTAGATTAACATATACATTCCTGTAACAGAAGTAGAAAAGGAAAAAAAAGTGGTTACATTACATATGGGCCCTTATACACCTCTTTCCTAAAACCCAATCTTATAACAAGAAGGGCAAAGCCCATACGACTCACATGCTTGACCTTGACCTTTACATGACCTTGACCTTCAGGTGACCTTCAAGGTCAAGGCCAAT
>JAWQFJ010020510.1:27500-35000 GCA_034096865.1 Theodoxus fluviatilis | reverse complement strand
CTGTATGCATCGTCTGTCTGCCCCTGTATGCATCGTCTGTCTGTCACTGTATGCATCGTCTGTCTGCCACTGTATGTCTCGTCTGTCTGCCTCTGTATGCATCGTCTGTCTGCCACTGTATGTCTCGTCTGTCTGCCACTGTATGCATCGTCTGTCTGCCACTGTATGCATCGTCTGTCTGCCTCTGTATGCATCGTCTGTCTGCCACTGTATGTCTCGTCTGTCTGCCACTGTATGCATCGTCTGTCTGCCACTGTATGCATCGTCTGTCTGCCTCTGTATGCATCGTCTGTCTGCCTCTGTATGCATCGTCTGTCTGTCACTGTATGCATCGTCTGTCTGCCTCTGTATGCATCGTCTGTCTGCCACTGTATGCATCGTCTGTCTGTCCCTGTATGCATCTAGTCTGTCTGTCCCTGTATGCATCGTCTGTCTGCCTCTGTATGCATCGTCTGTCTGCCACTGTATGTCTCGTCTGTCTGTCTCTGTATGTCTCGTCTGTCTGTCACTGTATGCATCGTCTGTCTGCCTCTGTATGTCTCGTCTGTCTGCCACTGTATGCATCGTCTGTCTGTCCCTGTATGCATCGTCTGTCTGCCTCTGTATGCATCGTCTGTCTGTCTCTGTATGTCTCGTCTGTCTGCCTCTGTATGTCTCGTCTGTCTGCCACTGTATGCATCGTCTGTCTGCCACTGTATGCATCGTCTGTCTGTCTCTGTATGTCTCGTCTGTCTGCCACTGTATGCATCGTCTGTCTGCCACTGTATGCATCGTCTGTCTGCCACTGTATGCATCGTCTGTCTGTCTCTGTATGCATCGTCTGTCTGCCTCTGTATGCATCGTCTGTCTGCCACTGTATGCATCGTCTGTCTGCCACTGTATGCATCGTCTGTCTGCCACTGTATGTCTCGTCTGTCTGCCTCTGTATGCATCGTCTGTCTGCCACTGTATGCATCGTCTGTCTGCCACTGTATGTATCGTCTGTCTGTCTCTGTATGCATCGTCTGTCTGCCTCTGTATGTCTCGTCTGTCTGCCCCTGTATGCATCGTCTGTCTGCCTCTGTATGCATCGTCTGTCTGTCACTGTATGTCTCGTCTGTCTGCCTCTGTATGTCTCGTCTGTCTGCCACTGTATGCATCGTCTGTCTGCCACTGTATGTCTCGTCTGTCTGCCACTGTATGCATCGTCTGTCTGCCACTGTATGCATCGTCTGTCTGCCACTGTATGCATCGTCTGTCTGCCACTGTATGTCTCGTCTGTCTGCCACTGTATGCATCGTCTGTCTGCCACTGTATGTCTCGTCTGTCTGCCACTGTATGCATCGTCTGTCTGCCACTGTATGTATCGTCTGTCTGTCACTGTATGTCTCGTCTGTCTGCCTCTGTATGTCTCGTCTGTCTGCCTCTGTATGCATCGTCTGTCTGTCTCTGTATCTCTCGTCTGTCTGTCTCTGTATGCATCGTTTATCTGCCTCTGTATGTCTCGTCTGTCTGTCACTGTATGTCTCGTCTGTCTGCCACTGTATGCATCGTCTGTCTGTCTCTGTATGTCTCGTCTGTCTGCCTCTGTATGCATCGTCTGTCTGCCACTGTATGCATCGTCTGTCTGCCACTGTATGCATCGTCTGTCTGCCCCTGTATGTATCGTCTGTCTGCCACTGTATGCATCGTCTGTCTGTCTCTGTATGTCTCGTATGTCTGCCCTGTATGCATCGTCTGTCTGCCCCTGTATGCATCGTCTGTCTGTCTCTGTATGTCTCGTCTGTCTGCCACTGTATGCATCGTCTGTCTGCCACTGTATGCATCGTCTGTCTGCCACTGTATGTCTCGTCTGTCTGCCACTGTATGCATCGTCTGTCTGCCCCTGTATGCATCGTCTGTCTGCCACTGTATGCATCGTCTGTCTGCCTCTGTATGTCTCGTCTGTCTGTCTCTGTATGTCTCGTCTGTCTGCCCCTGTATGCATCGTCTGTCTGCCACTGTATGCATCGTCTGTCTGCCACTGTATGCATTGTCTGTCTGCCCTGTATGTATCGTCTGTCTGCCTCTGTATGCATCGTCTGTCTGTCACTGTATGTCTCGTCTGTCTGCCCCTGTATGCATCGTCTGTCTGCCACTGTATGCTTCGTCTGTCTGCCACTGTATGCATCGTCTGTCTGCCTCTGCATGCATCGTCTGTCTGCCACTGTATGCATCGTCTGTCTGTCCCTGTATGCATCGTCTGTCTGCCTCTGTATGTATCGTATGTATGTCTCTGTATGTCTCGTCTGTCAGTCACTGTATGTATCGTCTGTCTGTCTCTGTATCTCTCGTCTGTCTGTCTCTGTATGCATCGTCTGTCTGCCTCTGTATGTCTCGTCTGTCTGTCACTGTATGTCTCGTCTGTCTGCTACTGTATGTATCGTCTGTCTGCCACTGTATGCATCGTCTGTCTGCCTCTGTATGTCTCGTCTGTCTGTCTCTGTATGTATCGTCTGTCTGTCACTGTATGTCTCGTCTGTCTGCTACTGTATGTCTCGTCTGTCTGTCACTGTATGTATCGTCTGTCTGCTACTGTATGTCTCGTCTGTCTGTCACTGTATGTATCGTCTGTCTGCTACTGTATGTCTCGTCTGTCTGTCACTGTATGTATCGTCTGTCTGTCACTGTATGCATCGTCTGTCTGTCACTGTATGTATCGTCTGTCTGCTACGGTATGTCTCGTCTGTCTGTCACTGTATGTATTGTATGTCTGTCTCTGTATGTCTCGTCCGTCTGTCACTGTATGTATCGTCTGTCTGCTACTGTATGTCTCGTCTGTCTGTCACTGTATGCATCGTCTGTCTGCCTCTGCATGTCTCGTCTGTCTGTCTCTGTATGTCTCGTCTGTCTGTCACTGTATGTCTCGTCTGTCTGCTACTGTATGTATCGTCTGTCTGCCTCTGTATGCATCGTCTGTCTGCCTCTGTATGTATCGTATGTCTGTCTCTGTATGTCTCGTCTGTCTGTCACTGTATGTATCGTCTGTCTGCTACTGTATGTCTCGTCTGTCTGTCACTGTATGCATCGTCTGTCTGTCACTGTATGTCTTGTCTGTCTGTCACTGTATGGATCGTCTGTCTGTCACTGTATGGAACCTCTGTCTGTCACTGTATGTCTCGTCTGTCTGCCACTGTATGTATCACCTGTCTGCCAATGTATGTGTTGTCTGTCTGCCACTCTATGTATCGTATGTCTGTCACTGTATGTATCGTCTGTCTGCCACTGTATGTATCGTCTGTCTGCCACTGTATGTCTCCTCTGTTTGCCACTGTGAGTATCGTCTGTCTGCCACTGTATGTCTCCTCTGTCTGCCGCTGTATGCATCGTCTGTCTGCCACTGTATGTATCGTCTGGTGCCACTGTATGCATCATCTGTCTGCCACTGTATGTGTCGTCTGTCTGCCACTGTATGTATCGCCTGTCTGCCACTGTATGTATCGTCTGTCTGCCACTGTATGTATCGTCTGTCTGCCACTGTATGTATCGTCTGTCTGCCACTGTATGTATCGTCTGTCTGCCACTGTATGTATCGTCTGTCTGCCACTGTATGTATCGTCTGTCTGCCACTGTATGTATCGTATGTCTGCCACTGTATACATCGTCTGTCTGCCACTGTATGTATCGTCTGGTGCCAGTGAAGGACTGACCACGCGGCCCAGTGATCAGGGGGTCAAGTGTAAAGCGGTCTGAGACTTAGATATGGGTGATAACTCGCTAAGCAAAACCATGCTCTTGCCATCACATTCCCAGTGTGAAATCATTTTCCAGAATCGGAGCAGGAGCATTCTCTTCCCTGACTGCGTCCGCGAGCTACCCCCCAGCCCAGCTCGTGAGTTTAGTTTGCAGAGGAACCGAGGCCGACCTGTCCACGTGCATGGCCCGATGGGGGGACAGCTCCAGCGCGTGTGGCAACACAGACAGAGCGAGCCCTCTGGCCATCGACTGCTCGGGTAGGCACTTCTGTGTTAGGTCAGGGTGGGGGTGATGTGCTCCTGTACTAGTACTTGTCAAGATGATGATGATGATAATGTTGATGATAATGTTGATAATGACGACGACGACGATGACGACGACGATGACACAGACAAAGACAAAGACAATGATGAAGATGATCATGACAAAAACGACGACGACGACGACGACGACGACGATGATGATGATGATGATGATGATGATGATGATGATGATAATGACGACGATGATGACGATGACGATGATGATGACGATGACGATGACGACGACAAAGACAATGATGAAGATGATCATGACAAAACCAATGACGACAACATCGACGACGACGACGATGACGACGATGACGATGACGATGACGATGACGATGACGATGATGATGATGATGATGATGATGATGATGATGATGATGATGATGATGATGATGATGATGATGATGATGATGATGATGATGATGATGATGATGATGATGATGATGATGATGATGACGACGACGACGACGATGATGATGATGATGATGATGATGATGATGATGATGATGATGATGATGATGATGATGATGATGATGATGATGATGATGATGATGATGATGATGATGATGATGATGATGATGATGATGATGATGATGATGATGATGATGATGATGATGATGATGATGATGATGATGATGATGACGACGACGACGACGACTATAATATCGGAATGGATTTCTCCAATACCCTTCGACTCCTTTCTACTCGTTCCAAGGTGGTGTCTCGGCACAACTGGTGAGTGGGGACCTGCCCCTGTCTGGGCGAGTTCAGATCATCAATGGGGGGTCAGTCTTCAACGTCCCGTTCGGGACCGTGGACCTCAACATCGCCAGAACCATCTGCAGCACTCTCGGCTACAGGTGAAGCTACACTGACAATGACTCCCTCGACGAAAAAGACGACGACGATGACAGCTGTGACGATGATGACAACGACTGGTAGAGGTGTTGTGCGTGCTAGAGGAGACAGTGCTGACGGCTGCTGTGATGATAACTGGTGGTGACGACACTTAGTGGTGATGGGTTGCTAGATGGGTGGGTTTTGTTAGATGGGTGGGTTTTGTTAGATGGGTGGGTTTTGTTAGATGGGTGGGTTTTGTTAGATGGGTAGGTTTTGTTAGATGGGTAGGTTTTGTTAGATGGGTGAGTTTTGTTAGATGGGTGGATTTTATTAGATGGGTACGTTTTGTTAGATGGGTGGGTTTTGTTAGATGGGTGGATTTTGTTAGATGGGTACGTTTTGTTAGATGGGTGGGTTTTGTTAGATGGGTAGGTTTTGTTAGATGGGTAGGTTTTGTTAGATGGGTGAGTTTTGTTAGATGGGTGGATTTTATTAGATGGGTACGTTTTGTTAGATGGGTGGGTTTTGTTAGATGGGTGGATTTTGTTAGATGGGTACGTTTTGTTAGATGGGTGGATTTTGTTAGATGGGTGGATTTTGTTAGATGGGTGGTGTTTGGAGATGATGACAAGGATGGATTGTTGTTTTCTAATTGTGGTGGCAAATTTCGTGATCCTGCTGCTGCAGCTGCTGCTGGTACCTATCTTCTGCTAGCCTGTGTTGCTACCATGTGTTGCAACCATGTGTCGCTACCATGTGTCGCTACCATGTGTCGCTACCATGTGTCGCTACCATGTGTCGCTACCATGTGTTGCTACCATGTGTCGCTACCATGTGTTGCTACCATGTGTTGCTACCATGTGTTGCTACCATGTGTTGCTACCATGTGTTGCTACCATGTGTTGCTACCATGTGTTGCTACCATGTGTTGCTACCATGTGTTGCTACCATGTGTTGCTACCATGTGTTGCTACCATGTGTTGCTACCATGTGTTGCTACCATGTGTTGCAACCTTGTGTCGCTACCATGTGTCGCTACCATGTGTTGCTATCATGTGTTGCTACCATTTTTCGCTACCGTATGTTGCAACCTTGTGTCGCTACCATGTGTTGCTACCATGTGTCGCTACCATGTGTCGCTACCATGTGTTGCTACCATGTGTTGCTACCATGTGTTGCTACCATGTGTTGCTACCATGTGTTGCTACCATGTGTTGCAACCTTGTGTCGCTACCATGTGTCGCTACCATGTGTTGCTACCATGTGTTGCTACCATGTGTTGCTACCATGTGTTGCTACCATGTGTTGCTACCATGTGTTGCTACCATGTGTTGCTACCATGTGTCGCTACCATGTGTCGCTACCATGTGTCGCTACCATGTGTTGCTACCATGTGTTGCTACCATGTGTTGCTACCATGTGTTGCTACCATGTGTTGCTACCATGTGTTGCTACCATGTGTTGCTATCATGTGTTGCTACCATGTGTTGCTACCATGTGTGTGCGTGCACGAGTATGAATGTACATGCAGAAGGTAAACATCCATGATGCACCTCCCCCTCTGTGTGACTGTGTGTTTTGGTTCCACGTCTATGACGTGCCAAACAAGAAAAAATCGTCTTAGGAGGAACTTTCTCAGTTTCATGTTTACTATTGACGTGTAGATCACCAGCTCCTGGCAGCCCCATACCAAATAGTCTCCCCTTCTGCATGAGTGCATAGTCAGCTCCTCAACCTCTACGCGCCGGTTGAGACCCCGTCTTTGACAGGTGGATTTAGACGAGCAAGCTTTGGCGTGTGATTTTGTGCGAGGCTTTAGTGCCGTGGTTCCATCCCCGGGGAAGGAGAACACTGAATCAATAATTTCCTGCTGATACCGTTGATGATGATGGTAATTTATGCTATTTTGGTGGTGGTTACAACGACGACGAAAATGACGAGGGGGAGGAGGATGAGGATGAAATGATGATGAGATGATGATGATGATGATGATGATGATGATGATGATGATGATGATGATGACGACGATGACGACGATGATGATGACGACGACGACGACGATGATGATGATGACGACGACGACGACGATGATGAAGGCATCGTCGACGACGATAGTGACTAATGGAAAGAAAGACGCCATGAATGTAGCGGAGGCGATGATGACGGCACATGGTTACAACAAATACCGCATCCTTCACCTCACTTTGATCTCGCCTCGCAGAGACACCACACCGGCAGTGGAGCCCACCACGACCCGCTATGGATCTGGACCGGAAGTGGCCACCACGCTGACTTCCTGTCTGGGACAAGATCACGTGGCCCAGTGCACCCTAACCGCCGGAGCTCGGGTTGCTACGCAGGCTGGCCTTCGCTGCTTTGGTGAGTCTGCCACTGTAGAGAAATACACACCCTTTGTAGAGAAATACACACCCTTTGTAGAGAAATACACACCCTTTGTAGAGAAATACACACCCTTTGTAGAGAAATACACACCCTTTGTAGAGAAATACACACCTTTGTAGAGAAATACACACTCTTTGTAGAGAAATACACACCCTTTGTAGAGAAATACACACCCTTTGTAGAGAAATACACACCCTTTGTAGAGAAATACACACCCTTTGTAGAGAAATACACA
>JAWQFJ010020510.1:0-25000 GCA_034096865.1 Theodoxus fluviatilis | reverse complement strand
TCTCCTTGTCTCGTCCACCAATCAAGTGTGACACAATCAACTTTTTTCAGCATTAACAAGTATTTAGACAGATATCTCTTTCATAATGCGCCTTGAGCATGTCTTAACTCATGGTAAGGCGCTATATAAATCCACACATTATTATTATTATTATTATTATTATTATTATTATTATTATTATTATTATTATTATTATTATTATTCGTTATAAAAATAAACTTACAGCACGCACTGTGTTTCATCTGCGGTGTCACCACAAAATGGACAATACTTATCCGCGTTGTTTCTTTTTATGTATGTATATGAGATTTGTTTTTCTATTCATTTGCACGCATTCTGAATAAAACGAAGGCGTCTCTAAATTTATTTGTAGTGATATGGTTTTCGTATATCGGCCCTGTAACGTGGAATAGCCTACCTTTCCCTGTCTGTCACTCTGACTCCATGTCCCAGTTCAAAACCTCCCTTAAGGCACACCTGTTCCGGTCAGTCTTTCCTGACGGGCAGTGAGGAGCCTCACAAGGCGCCTCTTTAATGTTTCGTGTTTTTGTTTACTGCTTGCTAGGTTAAGTAGTTGTATTATATTTATCTCTTTTTTTGTTTCAACTGTACAGTGTGCGAGTGTGGGAATGCTTTGTATGAATGTAGACTTTTCATTGTAAACGCCATGAGCTTGCCTATTAGGGAAGGTATGGGCGTATAAGTAGTCTGTATTATTATTATTATTAAGTAATTTTTGCATGTCAGCGTGTCTTGGAAGATTCTGTACAAAGCAAATCGGTCTCTGTCATCTATCGTACGTAACCACTCCTGCTGATAGCTGTCACGTGTTATTTGCTTCAAAGATCGCAGAAAAGCTTTTCATTAAGTTTGCCCCCGCTCTTCCACACAAAAGCCAATCCTACTCTTGAGAGACAGTCTTCTATAGACCTTGCCCAGTCATACTCCTCTGGAAGTTTTGGACCTGACAGCATGCAGTAAGTCTGCTGAGGTAGCCTGCTGTCAGACATACTGTACACGCAGACTGCTGGTAGCTGTCTTCGGACGACGAGGTTGCTATTCCATCGAGCCTTCATGGGTTTAGAGATGTCAATGGCGCTACATCTCCCGACGTCATCGCCTCTGGCAGCGCATCATCGCCTTCATCTCCAGTCTTCAGGCCGGTACCCCTCAGCCCAGTGTCTGACGCCTCAGACACTGCGCCTCTTCCTTTTGCTGATGTCTCTCTAAACTCTACTGTCAACAACGGTTCGCTGGTTGTCCCCACTCCTGGAGTGTCGGGCTTTGTGTCGGGCACTCTCCGTGAGCAGCAGCCTTACAACCTTGTCGACGTCAAGTCATCGTCACGTGACCGCCTGTCTGTGTGTGTCTTTAATGCACAGTCTGTCGGGAACAAGTCCAAGCGCATTGACATTGTGGAGTTTATCCGTGATGAGAAAGTGGATATCATGCTTCTGACCGAGACATGGCTGAAGACTCACGGCGACGAATCCAAGCACGCGGACCTTACTCCTGCAAGTTATTGTCTCAAGTCTCATCCTCGTGCAACGAGGGCGGGGTGTGTAGCAGTACTGAATAGAGAGAATTTTCCAGTTGTGGTCAGTACATCTTTCTCGTTTTCCCATGACAGTTTCAAGGTCATCCAGCTGACTTTGAACACCCCAGTTTGTGTGCATTTCTTATGTGTGTATAGGCCACCCCCCAGCAAAGCAAACAAGTTGACTGATGCTATGTTCTATGCACAGTTTAGTGATATGTTAGCCACTCTTCAAGGGAATGTTGTCATTGTTGGTGACTTTATTTTTCATTATGATAAGCCAGAAAGCTACAGTACTGTACGCATGATGGACATCTTGTCTACCTTTGATATGAAGCAAGCTGTTTCAGACCCCACCCACAGGTCTGGTCATATCATTGACTGGGTGCTGTTTCGTCCTGATGACAATGTGTTTCGTTCATGTCATGTCTCTCAATCCTTGACCTCTGACCATTTTGCTGTGTTGTGTGACTTGGATGTACGGCGGCCGGTGCGCGGCCGGAGTACCGCAGCGTTCGAAATCTCCGTGGGATTGATTTGACTGTGTTCAAACATGATGTGGCTGCTCTGGCTGCTGCGTCACCCGCGCCATCCGCTGGCCAGTTGTGTGATCACCTCCGCTCTGTCCTTGACAGTCATGCCCCAGCAGCGCAGCGTAAGGTCCCTCAGCGTCGCTCCACCCCGTGGTATAGCACCATCGCTGCCGAACTCCGTGCTTTGAAGCAGAAAAAGCGACAAGCTGAGCGACAGTGGCTGCGTTCTGGTTTGGCTGTTCACAAAAAAACTTTTGTTCTTTCAAGCACAAGATCAATCGTCTAGTCGATACGGCTAAGACAGTGTACTTCAATGCAAACATACGTGCTTCTACCACTTGCGGTCAATTATTTTCCATCACGAACAGGCTCATGAACAAGACCCGTTGTACTACTCTCCCTTCTTCACCAATGTCGTTGTTACCTCAGATGTTTTGCGACTTTTTTTGTGTCCAATATGTCCGATATTCGAAGCAGCGTTGACATGTCTGCTGATGCAGGTGCGCCTGTTATTGATGATCCAGTATCCTTCAGGGGTACTCCTCTCCTTCAGTTCAGCCCGGTTGAGGCTAGTGCGGTCCTCAAGACCATCCGCAGTATGAACCCTACCTCCTGTGACCTTGACCCTGTTCCCACACCCCTCTTAGTTGAGTGCATTGATGAGATCCTACCTCTCCTGACACAGATGATCAATGATTGCTTCCAGACTGGCACCTTCCCTAGTGTTTTCATGCAGGCTATAGTTAAGCCGCTCTTGAAGAAGCAGGACCTGGATCCAAACAAACTTAGTAATTATAGGCCAGTCTCCAATCTTTTGAAGAAGAGTGATCCGAGCGCTGTGGTAATCTTGTTGCATCGTAGGCGTGAGCTGGAGCTATAGGGAGGCTGTTGCACCTCTCCTCTTCCATTATCAGGACAGAACTCCGTTTAGCAGGACAAACCCAGGTTCCTTAGTCAAGGGTACATAATTTTATTCAGCGATACACAAGATGGGAGAGGGAGACCACCAGACAGACACGTCTGCTCTCCACCGCTCTCCTCTTCCGTCTCCCACTATCCCACCTCTCGCCTCTTTTACAGAGGATCTACAATCACGTGTCACTAAACAGGAAGGGTTTGCTTCCCCCAATTCCCACGCTCTCTCAGACTCCAGCTCCGGACAGACCGATTCCGGGATAAACAAATGTCACCTCTGGTCAGAAGAGCGAGATGGACAGATAGATAGGGAACTCCAGGAATGGGCGCTCACAACAACACAAGTCAGGAAGGGTCACCACAGAGTGAAATCGGAGAGGCCCCTCCCCTGGTCAGACCGATTTTAAGATAAACAAATGTCCCTGTTCCCAGAAGAGCTAGATGAGAGAGAGAGAGAGAGAGAGAGAGAGAGAGAGAGAGAGAGAGAGATCTGTAACCTCTCACATCTTCCCCTTGCATTTTCCGAACATCGTCCTCGATGTACAATACAACGCACAATTTCACATGAACAATGGACATTACCTCAGTGTTGGTTATTCAACTTGTAGCGAGCTTAATCATTCAACGAGTTAAGACACTGCCAACAAAGGACACAACAAAAAATGAGACTCGTGTCTATCAGACTAAATCCGGCATTTTGCCGTCCATTTTAGGTGATGATTACCACAAGTTCCACTACATAGAAGACACTCCGGGTCCTGACTGACCATCTATCTCAGTGCCAAACCTGCACTCTAATAATCTCCTAATGGACTCGAACCACTGGGATTACATGGCAACACTCAAAACAAAGACTTATTCTAGGCGTGAACCGGTCACACAAATGAAGCTTTGGGTGGTCGTTAACCTCAACCGCAAAGATCATTTTACCAAGAATGGACATAAAACAAAACTAGACACTCCGACGCATGCTACCACAACATGAGAACAGCTAATGAAACCTTGGGTGGTATTTGACCTTGAACCACAAGGATCACTTTGTCCCCAACGAACAAGGAAACAAAATTACGAATGCCACACTTACAGAATAACACCACAATCGAGGAACAAAATATTAAATTCTCAAACTCTTCGTTCTCTTCTCCCTATTCCTGGCCGACACATAAAAGGACCAACCACAGAAATAGAAATGATTATATCTAAACCCTCCGTTCCGTGGAAACTACCATAATGAAAACATGCACACGATAAAACGTAGTCCAAGTATTGGGTAATCAGACTCAAAATTGTAAAATGAAGTTTCAGAAAAACTCTCTTCGTCACTAGCTACAACTATGATATAGATTAAAACAACAGTTCATGCAAAGAATACTCCGAGGCATGCATATATAAGGAATATAATGGTAACCTTACCAGGCAGGTAGGACGAAATGCAATACACACACGTACTAAGTTTATCCCAGGAATAGAAACACATGCATGTTCAGTTCGGAAGTTCCATTTCAGCAGCAACATGACAACACTAGAAAATTTCTACTATATCTCCTTGACTATAACTCCTTGAGATGGCATCTACACCTACGGCAATCCATGTCCACCTTGTATGTACATATGTACATACGTTTGGATGCAGAAGTTGACAAGGATGCACACAAGCTGCATGGCTATGGCAAAGAAAAAGGGATGTAGAGGGCTCGGTTGTTGCCATCGCCGGGGAGAGCATGGAGCCCTTCTGCATTCCTCATCTGCCTTCCTCTTTCTGCAGTACCGTTGAATATGGCCCCGCTTCTGGCAGTAGAAGCACTGGACTTCGGACGGTTTTGTAGTCATTGCCTTCCGCTGTTGGAGTTCGGTCGTGGCTGCGGCCAGCTGCCTCTTCAACTCCTCCGCTTCGCCTGGCACCACTTGAACTGCCTCTTGGAAGGAGTCGCGGACGCCATCTTGCCTCGTCCAGCGCATCGCCTCCGCCATCACCTCCATGAAATCGCAATACTCTCGATCCCTCACAAATCTCTCCATGTCTCGTTGGAGGGATGGAAGTTGGAGGCCGGCGACGAACTGATCCCGGATCAGTGCAGCATCCAGAGGGGCATGCCGGTGGCGCCTGATCCTTGCTGCCAGAGCCTGTAGCGAGTGACTGTACTCCAGTATCCCCTCGCCAAGCCCCTGTCGCCGGGTATGGAAAGCCTGGAGGAGACTCTGCAACGAGCGACAGTCTCCAAAAACCTCCTGTAGAATGTGGAACACTTCCTCCGGCGTCTGCGGTTCTCTGCCGAGAACCTCGATCTTGGCAGGGCCCTCCAAGTGTCTTATTACGAAGTCGGCACTCATGCCTTCATCCATCCGGAGTGCTTGAAGCACTCGTCTTGCCTCGGCTATGAACGTTTCTACCCCGTCTCCCCCACTGAAGACTGGTAGAGTTGGAGGCGGCATTACCGTCCATACTGGTGTCACCTGAGGAGCGGGCGACGTGTACGCTCGGGCGTCCTCCTCTGGTGGCGGCTGACAAACCTTTTTTCCTCTGCCCGGCATGGTGGAAATTCGTCCTGCTTTTACCCGATCCTGCCGACGACGCCAGTTGTACAAGGGTGATCCTGCTTTAGCACATCAATCCCACATCCGACACCATTTGAAGAAGAGTGATCCGGGCGCTGTGGTAATCTTGTTGCATCGTAGGCGTGAGCTGGAGCTATAGGGAGGCTGTTGCACCTCTCCTACTCCATTATCAGGACAGAACTCCGTTTAGCAGGACAAACCCAGGTTCCTTAGTCAAGGGTACATAATTTTATTCAGCGATACACAAGATGGGAGAGGGAGACCACCAGACAGACACGTCTGCTCTCCACCGCTCTCCTCTTCCGTCTCCCACTATCCCACCTCTCGCCTCTTTTACAGAGGATCTACAATCACGTGTCACTAAACAGGAAGGGTTTGCTTCCCCCAATTCCCACGCTCTCTCAGACTCCAGCTCCGGACAGACCGATTCCGGGATAAACAAATGTCACCTCTGGTCAGAAGAGCGAGATGGACAGATAGATAGGGAACTCCAGGAATGGGCGCTCACAACAACACAAGTCAGGAAGGGTCACCACAGAGTGAAATCGGAGAGGCCCCTCCCCTGGTCAGACCGATTTTAAGATAAACAAATGTCACCTCTGGTCAGAAGAGCGAGATGGACAGATAGATAGGGAACTCCAGGAATGGGCGCTCACAACAACACAAGTCAGGAAGGGTCACCACAGAGTGAAATCGGAGAGGCCCCTCCCCTGGTCAGACCGATTTTAAGATAAACAAATGTCCCTGTTCCCAGAAGAGCTAGATGAGAGAGAGAGAGAGAGAGAGAGAGAGAGAGAGAGAGAGAGAGAGAGAGAGCTCTGTAACCTCTCACACTTTCTTTTCTGTTAAAATTGTTAGAGAAGTTAGCTTTGCAGCAGCTGCTGGAGCACGTGTCCCAGTATGACCTTTTGGCCCGTTTTCAATCCGCGTACCGTGCTCATCATTCCACCGAAACAGCTCTGCTCCGTGTTCTAAACGATCTTCTCGTTGCTTCTGACAATTCCAAAGTTTCTCTTCTTACTCTGTTGGACTTGAGTGCCGCGTTCGACACAATAGACCATGGAATTCTTCTCACCCGTCTTAGAAACGTTTTTGGCATTGGGAACTTAGCACTCTCGTTCCTGCATTCATATCTCTCAGAACGTAGACAGACTGTTTCGATCTCGGGTTTTGCTTCTGATCCTACACCTCTCAAGTACGGAGTCTCTCAGGGCTCTGTTCTGGGTCCTCTGCTGTTTCTACTGTACACCAACCACTCTCCAATGTAATTGACAGTCATTCAGTCTCTCACAGTGAATTTGCTGATGATACCCAGCTCTACAACTCCTCCCATCCCAGTCAAATCCACTCTCTTCTTTCTACCAGCGAACACTGTATCTCTGACGTGAAACGGTGGATGACCCTGAACAAGCTCCAACTCAATGACTCAAAAACTGAAGCACTCCTGGTGGGCGGCGGAGGCAAATCGGATCAGGCCCTCAAACTAACATTGGTCACAGTGACATCGTCTTCTCTCAGTCTGTTAGAAATTTAGGCGTCATGCTTGACGATGATCTGTCAATGAGATCTCATGTCAACAAAGTCTGTCAGTTAGCATATTACGAGCTAAGGAAAATTAGTACCATTCGTCATCTTTCTCAGCAGGCCACGAAAACGCTCATCACATCACTTGTCCTGTCTCGTCTCGACTATGGAAACTCTCTTCTCGCTGGCATCCCTGACACTCTGCTTAACAAACTCCAGAAAGTTCAGAATTGTGCTGCTAGGCTAGTTTTTCGATGTCCCAAGCGTACCCATGTCTCATCACTCCTACATACACTTCACTGGCTCCCCATCTCTCAGAGGATAGATTATAAACTTGCTACTTTGTGCTTCAAGGCCATCGACAACACCGCACCACACGCTCTTACAGAAATTCTTGCAGTCTACACGCCCTCCAGATCTCTACGCTCAGCTGCTGACTCTAGAATGCTCAAGGTCCCCCGCCGTAATAAGAAAACTCAAGGACAGCGTGCCTTCTCCTATATTGGACCTGTAACCTGGAATAGTCTCCCTCTCTCAGTCCGTCATTCTGACACTGCCCCAGTTCAAAAGTGCTCTAAAGACCCACCTCTTCCGATCCGCCTTTCCCGCTGAGCTGCTTCGCCTTACTTGACCTGGCTGCAAGTGCTGTGTATATTGTATAGTTTGTTCTATTTGTTCTATTGGATCTTAGTTTTTGTTTTTGGTTTATGTGTGTTGTGTGTGAGTTTTTGTGGGAATGTGGTGTTGAGTGGTTGTATGAGTGTTGATTCTTTGGATTGTAAACGCCATGAGCTTGCCTGTCAAGGGAAGGTATGTGCGTATGAATAAAATATTATTATTATTATTATTATTATTATTATTATTATTATTATTATTATTATTATTATTATTATTATTATTATTATTATTATTATGAGAGAGAGAGAGAGAGAGAGAGAGAGAGAGAGAGAGAGAGAGAGAGAGAGAGAGAGAGAGAGAGGTGGGGGAGACGGACAGATGAACGAACGGACGGAAGGACGGACGAATGGACAGGCAAACAGACAGAAACTAAACTGACCTAACCTGATCTGATCTGACCTGACACATTAGATACCTTGCCAGGCTGACAGCCCATTCAAAGCTTGTGACCAAAGTCAAATCAGTTATGGACAGGTATCATATAATTATATCTGACATTCATCGTCCTTGCAGATTGATTCTTCATGATTCATCGGCAAACTGGGGTACATGATTACCGTCATGAGACACACATCCTGACCAGTGCCTGTATCAGTGCACAAAGAATGAACACATCACACTATTTTATCATCGTTACCTGCGCTCCCAATTTAAAAGCGTCGTGCATGTACATTGAAATATTCCTTGATAATTATGTCTGTGTTGCATCTTCTCACTTGGATACTAGATTAGCTCATTACATTGTGACTAAGAAGCGGGACTTAATGCATATATATTGCTAACAATATAGAAAACAATGTTCTTCCTCTTCTTTTACAGTGGAGAATGAACATTTTGTTCTTCTCGATCACTGTTCGGACATCACTGTTAGTTCTCAATTCATTAATCACGAATCTGAATCGCAAAAGGCTATCTCTGTCTTCTTAACTTCGTAACAAAATACAGGTATTTCTCTCAATCAAACGTCTTCTTGAAAGACTGATACCGTACAAATGTTGACTGCTGCGGTTCCTTTCATCCGATATTTGTCCACAGCAGACTTGTAGCCGCAGCTTGAGGTTTTTGAGGAATCGCATCTCGTTTCCCACTGCTTCCTTCCACCCCACGTGACCAAACCCTCACTCACAAAGCGTATTTCTTATCAGGCATGTCCAGTTTCTGTCACCAGTAATGTTCTTTGGATCATTCCAAGGGTTTGTCTAGGTAGTCTTTGGAGTGGTATTTGCTCAGCCTGAGCCAATATCTCATAGCTCTGAAGGTGGTATTAATGAACAGAGAATGCCTGCGCAGTTCCCCATATACTAAATGTTTGGGGTTCTCTCGTCCGTCCCCATGAAATTCTTACTTGCCAACGTGTGTGCCTTTTCTAATTTGTCTCTTTCTGTGTGACTCCATATTTGTAACATGATGTATATGGTGAACAGAACATCTGTGATGCACATTCCCCTCTGTGTCACTGTGAGAGTGTTGGTTCAACGCCGATGACGTGCCAATAAGCAAATAATCGTCCGAAAAGGAGCTTCATCAACCTTCCATCATGTTTACAGCATAGATCACTAGCTCCTGGCAGCCCCATATCCTGTAGTCTCCCCTCCTGCATGAGTGCATAGTCAGCTCCTCAACCTCAACTCGCCTGTTGAAACCCTGTCTTTAGACAGGCGGATGTTGCTGAGCAAGCTTTGGCTTTTGATTATGTGCGAGGCGCAGTGCCATGGTTCAATCCGTGTGTTCCAAGACAGGGCTCTGATTATCTTTAATGGAGAGGAACACACTGCTGTCTTGTAACATTCACTCATCTTTCTTGCTGTCAAGGATGAACAGGACAACGAAGAAGATGAAGGCAGACATCGAATACCAAATGACTGTAATAATAATTTAAAAGATAGGCAATGGTTGTTAAATCAACATGCATACGAAATACTTATTCAATCCTAATTTAGCTAGCCAGCGTATACTGCTAGATAAAACTTATCTTGGAGGAGAGTTCACGTGAGTCCACTGGGTAGAAGAACACTGAAGGGGTCAGAGCCGTTGTCTCTGGTGGTCGTTCTTCAAGGGGTGAGGTATTTGGGAGCTGGGGAGGTGATGACTGACACGAAAGGTGGGTGCTGATAGAAGGGAGGGTTGGAGCTGCATATCCCCCCTCACGTCCTCTTTGTCATCAGGCGAAGCATAGATTCTTGTGGGGGTCTGACAGGGGGGACGGCCATCTGGCTGTTTGGCGTGGCCCTACCTTCCCCCCAAGAGGACTGGTGGTGACGTCATCAAAGGAGGCCAGGGGGACTCGGAGTCAGTGAGAGGTAGAGGGCAGATGTCACCCGTCCTTCCTCCCATATCTTCATGGCCTTGTTACAGGTGATTCACTCCAAGCCGGGAGCCGGAGAGTAGAGAGTGACAGCCTCGAAAGGGCAGACAGCAGTGTTTTTATCCCCTCCCTAAAGTCTTCACTAAAGTTCACTGCGCCCTAAACCAATGGGATAATTGGGTTTTGGTGCACGCTTGGTCATCACATGTTGTTCTGTTGGTGTTTTTTCACTCTGACTTTAAAAACTGGCCAATCACAATCAACGCGTATACGTTGACTTAATCAATGTCAAGGTTACTCGTACTGGAAGTGTCATAGGCTAGACGGTGGTTTATCCTGAAACGTAGAGCGTGACCTACTTGCATATGAATGACATGACGTTTTCACTTGAAATATGGGTTTTCTTCGTTTTCTTTCACCTTTTTACCCGATCAAATGATACTTTCATCTAAAAATGTTTGTGTAATCAATCACACGCAACAAATACAACAATCTGTGGGTCCGAGATTTCATGAAACGCTCACCGTTATTCAGCCCACTCATCACAGTTATGATAACAAGAGTAGGCGGGGAAAAGTCTTCTCTGCAGGGCTTTGTCCAATCACAAGTTTGGCGGGTGAAAACGTCATGTCATTCATATGCAAGTAGGTCACGCTCTACGTTTCAGGATAAACCACCGTCTAGCCTATGACACTTCCAGTACGAGTAACCTTGACATTGATTAAGTCAACGTATACGCGTTGATTGTGATTGGCCAGTTTTTAAAGTCAGAGTGAAAAAACACCAACAGAACAACATGTGATGACCAAGCGTGCACCAAAACCCAATTATCCCATTGGTTTAGGGCGCAGTGAACTTTAGTGAAGACTTTAGGGAGGGGATAAAAACACTGCTGTCTGCCCTTTCGAGGCTGTCACTCTCTACTCTCCGGCTCCCGGCTTGGAGTGAATCACCTGTAACAAGGCCATGAAGATATGGGAGGAAGAACGGGTGACATCTGCCCTCTACCTCTCACCGACTCCGAGTCCCCCTGGCCTCCTTTGATTACGTCACCACCAGTGCCCTTGGGGGGAAGGTAGGGCCACGCCAAGCAGCCAGATGGCCGTCCCCCCTGTCAGACCCCCACAAGAATCTATGCTTCGCCTGGTGGCAAAGAGGACGTGAGGGGGAATATGCAGCTCCAACCCTCCATTCTATCAGCACCCACCTTTCGTGTCAGTCATCACCTCCCCAGCTCTCAAATACCTCACCCCTTGAAGAACGACCACCAGAGACAACGGCACTGACCCCTTCAGTGTTCTTCTACCCAGTGGACTCACGTGATCTCTCCTCCAAGATAAATTTTATCTAGCAGTATACGCTGGCTAGCTAAATTAGGATTGAATAAGTATTTCGTATGCATGTTGATTTAACAACCATTGCCTATCTTTTAAATTATTATTACAGTCATTTGGTATTCGATGTCTGCCTTCATCTTCTTCGTTGTCCTGTTCATCCTTGACAGCAAGAAAGATGAGTGAATATTACAAGACAGCAGTGTGTTCCTCTCCATTAAATATAATCAGAGCCCTGTCTTGGAACACACGGATTGAACCATGGCACTGCGCCTCGCACATAATCAAAAGCCAAAGATTGCTCAGCAACATCCGCCTGTCTAAAGACAGGGTTTCAACAGGCGAGTTGAGGTTGAGGAGCTGACTATGCACTCATGCAGGAGGGGAGACTGCAGGATATGGGGCTGACAGGAGCTGGTGATCTATGCTGTAAACATGATGTAAGGTTGATGAAGCTCATTTTCAGACGATTATTTGCTTATTGGCACGTCATCGGCGTTGAACCAACACTCTAACAGTCACACAGAGGGGAATGTGCATCACAGACGTTCTGTTCACCATATACATCATGTTACAAATATGGAGTCACACAGAAAGAGACAAATTAGAAAAGGCACACACGATGGCAAGTAAGAATTTCATGGGGACGGACGAGAGAACCCCAAACATTTAGTATATGGGGAACAGCGCAGGCATTCTCTGTTCATTAATACCACCTTCAGAGCTATGAGATATTGGCTCAGGCTGAGCAAATACCACTCCAACGACTACCTAGACAAACCCTTGGAATGATCCAAAGAACATTACTGGTGACAGAAACTGGACATGCCTGATAAGAAATACGCTTTGTGAGTGAGGGTTTGGTCACGTGGGGTGGAAGGAAGCAGTGGGAAACGAGATGCGATTCCTCAAAAACCTCAAGCTGCGGCTACAAGTCTGCTGTGGACAAATATCGAATGAAAGGAACCGCAGCAGTCAACATTTGTACGGTATCAGTCTTTCAAGAAGACGTTTGATTGAGAGAAATACCTGTATTTTGTTACGAAGTTAAGAAGACAGAGATAGCCTTTTGCGATTCAGATTCGTGATTAATGAATTGAGAACTAACAGTGATGTCCGAACAGTGATCGAGAAGAACAAAATGTTCATTCTCCACTGTAAAAGAAGAGGAAGAACATTGTTTTCTATATTGTTAGCAATATATATGCATTAAGTCCCGCTTCTTAGTCACAATGTAATGAGCTAATCTAGTATCCAAGTGAGAAGATGCAACACAGACATAATTATCAAGGAATATTTCAATGTACATGCACGACGCTTTTAAATTGGGAGCGCAGGTAACGATGATAAAATAGTGTGATGTGTTCATTCTTTGTGCACTGATACAGGCACTGGTCAGTATGTGTGTCTCATGACGGTAATCATGTACCCCAGTTTGCCGATGAATCATGAAGAATCAATCTGCAAGGACGATGAATGTCAGATATAATTATATGATACCTGTCCATAACTGATTTGACTTTGGTCACAAGCTTTGAATGGGCTGTCAGCCTGGCAAGGTATCTAATGTGTCAGGTCAGATCAGATCAGGTTAGGTCAGTTTAGTTTCTGTCTGTTTGCCTGTCCATTCGTCCGTCCTTCCGTCCGTTCGTTCATCTGTCCGTCTCCCCCACCTCTCTCTCTCTCTCTCTCTCTCTCTCTCTCTCTCTCTCTCTCTCTCTCTCTCTCTCTCTCTCTCATAATAATAATAATAATAATAATAATAATAATAATAATAATAATAATAATAATAATAATAATAATAATAATAATAATAATAATATTTTATTCATACGCATATACCTTCCCTTGACAGGCAATCTCGTGGCGTTTACATTCCGAAGAAACAACACTCATACAACCACTCAACACCACATTCCCACAAAAACTCACACACAACACACATAAACCAAAAACAAAAACTAAGATCCAATAGAACAAATAGAACTAACTATACAATATACACAGCACTTGCCAGCTAGGTCAAGGAAGGCGAAGCAGCTCAGCGGGAAAGGTGGATCGGAAGAGGAGGGTCGTTAGAGCACTTTTGAACTGGGGCAGCGTCAGAATGACGGACTGAGAGAGGGAAACTATTCCAGGTTACAGGTCCAATATAGGAGAAGGCACGCTGTCCTTGAGTTTTCTTGTTACGGCGGGGGACCTTAAGCATTCTAGAGTCTAGCAGCTGAGCGTAGAGATCTGGAGGGCGTGTAGACTGTAAGAATTTCTGTAAGAGCGTGTGGTGCGGTGTTGTTGATGGCCTTGAAGCACAAAGTAGCAAGTTTATAATCTATCCTCTGAGAGATGGGGAGCCAGTGAAGTGTATGTAGGAGTGGAGAGACATGGGTACGCTTGGGACATCGAAAAACTAGCCTAGCAGCACAATTCTGAACTTTCTGGAGTTTGTTAAGCAGAGTGTCAGGGATGCCAGCGAGAAGAGAGTTTCCATAGTCGAGACGAGACAGAACAAGTGATATGATGAGCGTTTTGGTGGCCTGCTGAGAAAGATAATGACGGATGGTACTAATCTTCCTTAACTCATAATATGCTAACTGACAGACGTTGTTTACATGAGCTCTCATTGACAGATCATCGTCAAACATGACGCCTAAATTTCTAACAGACTGAGAGAAGACGATGTCACTGTGACCAATGGTTAGTTTGAGGGCCTGATCCGATTCGCCTCCGCCGCCCACCCGGAGCGCTTCAGTTTTTGAGTCATTGAGTTGGAGCTTGCTCCGGGTCATCCACTGCTTCACATCAGAGATACAGTGTTCGCTGGTAGAAAGAAGAGAGTGGATTTGACTGGGATAGGAGGAGTTGTAGAGCTGGGTGTCATCAGCAAATTCACTGTGAGAGACTGAATGACTATCAATTACATAGGAGAGTGGTTGGGTGTACAGTACAAACAGCAGAGGACCCAGAACAGAGCCCTGAGGGACCCCGTACTTGAGAAGTGAAGGATCGGAAGCAAAACCTGAGATCGAAACAGTCTGTCTACGTTCTGAGAGATATGAATGCAGGAAGGAGAGTGCTAAGTTCTCAATGCCAAACATGTTTCTAAGACGGGTGAGAAGAATTCCATGGTCTATTGTGTCGAACGCGGCACTCAAGTTTAACAGAGTAAGAAGAGAAACTTTGGAATCGTCAGAAGCAACGAGAAGATCGTTTCGAACACGGAGCAGAGCTGTTTTGGTGGAATGATGAGCACGGTACGCG
Source organism: Theodoxus fluviatilis (assembly GCA_034096865.1). Taxonomy (NCBI): domain Eukaryota; kingdom Metazoa; phylum Mollusca; class Gastropoda; order Cycloneritida; family Neritidae; genus Theodoxus; species Theodoxus fluviatilis. The sequence continues at coordinate 10,360 of JAWQFJ010020510.1, read as the reverse complement.
GATTGAAAGCGGGCCAAAAGGTCATACTGGGACACGTGCTCCAGCAGCTGCTGCAAAACTAACTTCTCCAACAAATTTGACAGAAACGAAAGATTGGAGACTGGCCTATAATTACTACGTTTGTTTGGATCCAGGTCCTGCTTCTTCAAGAGAGGCTTAACTATAGCCTGCTTGAAACACTATGGAAGGTGCCAGACTGGAAGCAATCATTGATCATATGTGTCAGGATAGGTAGGATCTCATCAATGCACTCAACTAAGAGGGGTGTGGGAACTCAGTTTGTCTCATCGTCGCTGTTTCGTATCATGTTTTAATCACACTTTTGAGACTTAGTCACTTTCATCCACTTGCTAAACATTTCAGTATTTAAACATATTTAGAAATATTAAAAGGAACCTTTTCTTTTAATAACAAGCAAATATTTAACAAATAATTTGCTTTACTTTAACTCGGGGTTTATTTTGTTCCCGTGCCGTACACATTTCTCGGAAATAATAACGGTGTCATTGATTAATCATATTTACAAAAATTACAACAATAACTTTTCTGTGCTTTAAATTATACATGAACCTGATGAAGCGACAACCGTAATAAATAATGCATAGATAAACATTTTTTTATCAGATGGTTTCTACAAAGTGAAATAAGTAGATTCCTTCTGACTTTACCGCGTTGGTTTTCTTCCTCGATGGAGCTCGTACATTATGTAGCTAACGGCGTGAATATTTTTATTTTCGATTAAGAAAGCACAGAAGCATTGAAGATGTGGGGCAAAGACAGATAAAAATATGCACACACACACACACACACACACACACACACACACACACATACGCACGCACTCACAAACACGCACACGCGCACACACACACACACACACTCGCACACGCACACACACGCACACACACACACACACACACACACACACACACACACACGTGCGCGCACACACACACACACACACAGACACACACACAGACACACACGCACACACAAAGACGTGGATAAAAGACAGGGCCAGGCAAAGTAAACCCTGCAGGAACTAGCTGTCCTCTTCTCTGTTCGCCTCCTGCAAGTTTCCAGTGGGACAGTGCTTGTTTTGCACTCAATTAGTCTCTTTGCGTCATGGTTATCGCACCAAGTGGCGTCTCCCATATCTACCCATGATAAGCTCTCATCTCCGATAGCAAAGCAGTTCTTTATGTGCCGTGACCACATCGCCCCATAGGCAGCATTTTGAGGTCGGGTTATCGCCTGGATCCCTCCAAGAAAGTAGGGCTGCCTGGAGTGATGACAGGAACTGGCCGTGTTAGCTTTCGCTTGCAGTCTTGGGCATCGCATTTCCTCGTAAAATCTCATGCATAAATGCAGTGATGATTTTCCATGCAGGAACGTTGCAGAGTAGTAATTATAGTAGCAATAACAATACCTGTAGTAGTAGTAGTAGTAGTAGTAGTAGTAGTAGTAGTAGTAGTAGTAGTAGTATTTGGTGGTGGTGGTGGTGGTGATGGTTAGTGGAGGTGGTTGTGGCTGTGGTGGTGGTGGTGTCGGTGGTGGTGGCACTAGCAGCAATGATAATTGTGATGGTGGTTCACTTCCTCCTCCTCTTCCTTGTCTCTCTCCTTCTCTCCACCCTCTCCCACCTCCTCCTCCTCCCCTCCCTCCTGCTCCTGCTCCCCCTCCCGCTCCTGCTCCTCCTCCCGCTCCTGCTCTTCCTCCTGCTCCTGCTCTTCCCCTCCTGCTCCTGCTCGTCCTCCTGCTCCTGCTCCTCCTCCTCCTCCTCCTCCTCCTCCTCCTACTACTACTACTACTACTACTACTACTACTACTACTACTACTACTACTACTACTATAGTGATTGCGACTACTGTTTTTGTTAGTCTTGGCACTGTCCCGTCTCCCTTCACTACGATTACCATCACTACACCATCATTTTGGTTTTAGTGCATGCTAAGTACAGGAGCACGAGGAGCAAGGCGTACCTGAAAGAACATGTTCAACTGGCAACGGCGCCATCAGACTCTTTCTTCCGCTGTTGATTTGGCTGGTTCTCTCATTTTCACCGTCTACTAATTTGCCAGAAACAAACTGATATTCTGCGAGACGCTGCCAATCATTACAACGAGAGGCTTTTCATTGCGAGAAGATAGTGATGTATTGCTGGCATTGAGGGTGACATCTTGGCTGGTTTTATATGAGGGCACACGCGTTCCCTCAACGTCTTAGGAAATGCTCCACTCCAGAAACCTTCCGCGGACGTATCTTACCTCTTCGCATCACTTGATTGAAATGCGTTTGTGATGGCCATGTCATCATTCAGCACGATGTCGCTATGATTGAAACAGCACTAATTGTTTAACTAACCTCTGAGTTTTGGGAGCATGATTTTTTTAAATAAAAAGTTATGCAAATCTGCTTCACTCCGTTATCACACACGTTTCCACAACCCCACCCCCAAATCTGGTTTTTACCAGTACCTTGTGACTTTACCCACAAACCAGTTTGGTCTCATGGTGTGCCTTGCCGAGGCGAAAGTCCGTGGGATAAATTTGTCCTGTGCATTCATTTCACTAACAGAGAAGCACTATGTAAGATATATCTCAGTGGAAGACCTGTTTAGGCGACGTGAGGCAGAAAGATAAAATTAAATACCGTTGTTAACAGACGAATGGGAACCTATTACTTTGCTCTTCATTTGGGGATGATAGGGTTGGAGTCTAGCGGACGGATTGAGATGACAAGTCTAGGCCAATGGTATAAATGGAAGTTCCAAAGTTCCTGAGTTCTCCAGTATGTAGCACAGGGTCAAAACCCTGCGAAGGACACGGGCAAAGTTTGGGGCGCGGTAGGGTGCGGTGTAGTGCATGCACTGTGCACGTAGAGAAAAGTAAACCGCAGTATTCGCTTTCTAAGCCAGATCCATGGTCGATGATCATTGAATGTTTTATTTTCAAGTGTTCACAAAAGGCCCAAGTAATGTAATCGCTTAAAGATAATGTGTTTCCTCTGTGAATCATTCGGTATAAGTGCAAACAACAATGCCGATTTATCGAGGGTGTGTAGTCTTGAAAACTTTCAACCCTCAAAAAAGTTTAGGTGGCTCATTCTTTTTATTGTGTTGAAATGTGGAAATAGGGTTGTCTTTAACTATTCTCCCTGAAAATACTGGATTTAGTGGTCTTTGAAGACTTCCCATCATCAATCCGCTGCTATAGTTGCTGAGCACATCTAAGCAGAATGATGCATTAGACGTTAACTCTTTCTTGCTATTGGCTTCTTTGATCTGAAAGCATGATTGCGCTAAAGAGGACGCAGTGACTAAACTCGAATATGAACGACTCGTAGATGATAAAGAAGTAAAGATAAATTTCAACCCAGTCTTAAAGGCTATATTTCTTTGATACTTGTCGATATTTCAGAATTTTATGTCGTCTTTATTTGAAGAAAAAATTGAGAGAGAGGGAGGGAGGGAGAGAGAGAGAGAGAGAGAGAGAGAGAGAGAGAGAGAGAGAGAGAGAGAGAGAGAGAGAGAGAGAGAGAGAGAGAGAGAGAGAGAGAGAGAGAGAGAGAGAGAGAGAGAGAGAGAGACAGAGAGAGAGAGAGAGAGAGAGAGAGAGAGAGAGAGAGAGAGAGAGAGAGAGAGAGAGAGAGACAGAGAGAGAGAGTGTTTCAAGTGACCACTAGTTACATGAGAAGTAGAGCACCTAAAGGTCTTCGAGTTCATGAGTCATGCCAGAACTGTCACAAGTTGTTTGACACGATGGGTTTCCCATGATTAGGTCACTTTTGTAGAGCTTTGCTGTACGCAGCTAGGGACTCGTTTGTAAGATGCTGTTTGACATGCACAGGCTACACCCCTACGTCACACGGTAATATTCTAGCCCTGCTTGCAAAATACTTTCATTGCATCGCGTCCAGGATGAAGATGGTGATGACGACGTCTATGACAACAGCGCTGCTGCTGCTGCTGCTGTAGCTGAGGAGGAGGAGGAGGAGTGTGTGTGTGCGTGCGTGCGTGCGTGTGTGTGTGGGTGTGTGTATGTGAGAGAGAGACAGAGAGAGAGAAAGAGACAGACACACAGACAGACAGACAGACAGACAGACAGACAGACAGACAGACAGACAGACAGACAGACAGACAGACAGACAGACAGACAGACAGACAGACAGACAGACAGACAGACAGACAGACAGAGCGACAGAGACAATAGTGAGACACAGAAAGGAATATAAAAGCAATGAGAATGGTGAGAGTATTCTTTCAGCATCTAGACAGGTAGCGTGGTCCGATTCGAGAGATCCAAGAGCAAGGCGAGAAGGGGCAGGACAGGAATTTGCGCAGGAGGAAAGACGAGAGCCACGGAAGCAATCTGGAGATCAGATGCTCAAGGGAAGCAACGCAAACTAACGTCGGCCTTTGCCTCTCTTCTGCGGTCTGTGATGGTTACCAGGGCTTCCAATCTTCTCGTCTGATAAATAAGGGGCATCTTTGCCACTGATTCAAACGAGGAAACGGAGCACACTTTTAACTCCCCTTTTGAGACGGCGGCATTGACTTGCCTATCTGAGGCACGTTAACGTTCGGAGCATCAACACGTAAGACCAAAGTACAGGCATAGCTCGGGAGTGCGAAGGAACGAAGAAAAGGGGTCACTGTACTGCATAGTCACCCAACACAAGTTGCTTGGCAGTGGAGTTGCTGGGTTTTTATTAATTAGACGGTCTCCCACGATTCCTTTGAAATGTTCAGAATGACCGTGACTTTGAGAGAGAGAGAGAGAGAGAGAGAGAGAGAGAGAGAGAGAGATGTTGTTAATAACTTTTTTTTAAGTCGATGGTACCTTGAATGTTTCAGTTTCGTTTGTCTAAAAGACTACCTCATGGTGTGAAACCAGTTTTATAAAATTTTATTTTGTTGTGTCTTAGTGTTCAGTACATGGCTGGGATGGTCCCTCACAATCAACTTATTCATTCTCATCAGAAGTGCATGTGTGAACATGTGAACGCTACTTCGATGCACCTACAGCGAGAGCAGTAGACTGACAAGCCAAACAACATGCATGCTATGCAGTAGCAGTAGGAAATAGTCTCTCGTTTTTACTGTGGAGCCCCCGTGGTGCGTGGTAAGAATGCGACGGAAGAACTAAATCCAAATAAATGCCTGCGGAATGAACGTGCAAACAATTGCAAGAGCTGGATAGTTTACCCTCATTGAATGCCGCCTGAAACGTTCGTTCTCTGCTATTGCGTAATGAACAAATGTTGAGAGAGTGTGTGTGCGTGCGTGCGTGCGTACGTGTGTGTGTGTCTGTGTGTGTGCTTGTGTGTGTGTGTGTCTGTGTGTGTGTGTGTGTGTGTGTGTGTGTGTGTGTGTGTGTGTGTGTGTGTGTGTGTGTGTGTGTGTGTGTGTGTGAGAGAGAGAGAGAGAGAGAGAGAGAGAGAGAGAGAGAGAGTGAGGTGCACATTCTGTATACATATGGGCTCAAATGGCTTACCTAATATTTTGAAATGGTTTAACAGTTTCTGCATGTATGAAGAGAGAAAAGACGAAGGAACTTGAATGCAATCAGAACTAAGGTAGGAAGTCAGCGGTGCACGGCGGGGTCAGGATGCATACAGAATTTCTGTCTGCAAAAATCGAACCTTCACATAATACACTCTGACGACTTCCCAGACATTTCCCAAGTACTTCAGTTCTACCTGCAATGATCCCTGGAGTCCCCATCAGTTCTCCTACACAGGACGTTTTTGCTTCTTTTTTCTGCCCCTTTGCGGCGCGTTGCAAAGGACGCCACACAAAATGCAAGATGGCCATGAATACACATCACTCATGTTGAGCGAGTTTTCGCGTCAACTAAAGTGACTCGAGTCGAACCGGAGGTCGCAAAAACTCGGTACGGTACGACCGGAGTGACGTCACCGGTTAACCAAAGTTCAACCTTGGCAACAGCGTACGTTCACTCCAGTTCCAAGATGGCTGCCATGGCGAAGTGAGAAACTTCTGCAAATGTTTTTTCACAAAGTTACGGATTGTGAGAACACAATTGTTGTAAATCACTTAACCTTTCAAAAATTAAGGATACTGGGTTGGATACTGTCTTGGTTTTAATGCATTTTATTTTAGCAGTGATGTTTATTTTGGGAAGAAATGAGGTCAACAGGAGTTTGGGTGCGATTTCTGACTGTCAGCAGGGCAGGGATAAAAACCACGCTCCCCCCCACCCCCACCCCCCCGCCCCCCTCCCCAATCGGCCTAAATACATCCCAGCACAGCTTGCTTCTAATTTCATTCAAATTTCAGCCCCAAAACTCAACAGATTGCACAGATTCGTCAATTAATTCTTCACAACAGTAAATTCGCAACACATCAGCCAAGGCTGTCGCTATCTTGTTGCCTGGGTTGCGACTGGACACAAATGAACAGCGTTTCCGCGAAGAAAGTAACCAGACATGCGCAGTGACCCTACCGTAGCTAACCCAGGTTCCTCGCGAAAACTCGCTCGTTGAATGAAGCATTGAACAGTGTTACCAAAAACCTTCTTTTGAGCTTTGTACGAAGCATTTGCTTGCATGAACCCTTGAACTTTGAGCTTCACATCTACATTACTGAAACCCCACCATATGGGTTTACCAAACAGCCTCTTTAAATCAAGGCCGGATCAGTTCATTTTTTTCTCCAAACTTTCTTTAGGAACCGGGGGGGGGGGGGGGGGGGGGTAGCTGTGAAAGCGCAAAGTGCTCAGCCGGCACAGCAAAGCGGGGAGGGGGTTGGGGAGAGGGGTAGGTGAGGGAAGGCTGCAAAATGGTATAATCTGGCGCATTTTGATGAAACAAAATCTATATATATATATTATTTTTATTTTTTATTTTTCTGTTTGGGGGGGGGGGGGGGCCCGGAACACACACCCCCCCCCTCCCCTCGTCCGCCCCTGTTAAAGATAAAATTGTGCGTGCGAGTACAAAGCAAGTCATGGAAAATAAACTTTGCTGGCATTTTCCTATGAAAAGCAGCTATTTTGAGTATGGGACACTAGTTTGTTTTTACAAATTGAATCGGAGTTCCATGCGAGACAGTTTTGGTAATAAGGGTTGCATCCATGGGTACAAGTTAAATTCAATCAGGGAGTGAACTTGTCTCACCGAAACGCAAGCTCTTGCATGGGCGTTGTTAATGACAAAATCACTTCAAACTTCTCGGACGGGCTTCGTATATGAAAGTGACGTTTGATTTGTAATATTGATAGCAGCTGTATACTTTGAATGTCCCACCAATCGTTCCGTGATTTTTCTTTTAAACAGTAGTGAGTGGAGTGGTGTCTATCTCATTATTCTACAAGACACATTTCTGGACGCTTAATTAATTAACCACACCACCATAATGCACCAGCACGTGCTGCCACTCCCAAACGTCTGTAGCAGCCAACAACATCCGGGTACCCCTGCAATGTATCTCCTCAAACGCGTTGTTCTGAATTTTGGCAGTCACGTGACAACTTAGTGTCAGAGATGCCTGTTGTTTTTCATATGGTCACTGAATCTAGAGGAGTGAGTTCGAGGAGGAAAACGTAGCATGAGTGGGTGGGTGCTGCTGGCTACAAGACGCAGTGTGGATTGCAGCAAGGGACAGAGAGGGGCAGTTTGGAACAAATATGCCAAAAGGGATGTTAAGTCAAGCCTCATTTCTCTTTCCCGGGCTGTTTAAGTAACAAAAACATCGAAAGCACTATTCCTGATAAATATATCCCAAAACCTGTGTTGAGCATCCATCTCTCTCTCTCTCTCTCTCTCTCTCTCTCTCTCTCTCTTATCTCTTTTCTTTTACTCTCTCTGTCTTCTCTCACGTATTTCACTCTCTCTCCCTTCTCTCTCTTGTAAGATAGGCAGATATGCCTAAAATTTCATCCTTGATAAATAAAGAATCAATCAATCAATCTCTTCTTTCACTTTTCTCGCTTCTCTCTCCGTTTTCAATCTCTTTTCTCTCTCTGCTCTCTCTCTCTCTCTCTCTCTCTCTCTCTCTCTCTCTCTTATCTCTCTAATTTTACTCTCTCTTCTCTTCACTTTTACTCTCTCTGTCTTCTCTCACTTATTTCACTCTTTCCCTTTTCTCTCGTCTTTCACTTTCTCTCCCTTCTCTCTCTTCTTTCACTCTGTCTGTCTGTCTGTTTGTCTGTCTGTCTGTCTGTCTGTCTGTCTGTATGTCTGTCTGTCTGTCTGTGTGTATGTGTGTCTGTCTGTCTGTTTGTCTGTCTGTCTGTCTGTCTGTCTGTCTGTCTGTCTGTCTGTCTGTCTGTCTGTCTGTGTGTCTGTGTGTATGTCTGTCTGTCTGTCTGTGTGTATGTATGTGTGTCTCTGTGAGTGTCTGTCTGTCTGTTTGTCTGTGTGTCTGTGTGTCTGTGTGTCTGTGTGTTTGTGTGTCTGTCTGTGTGTCTGTCTGTCTGTCTGTCTGTCTGTCTGTCTGTCTGTCTGTCTGTCTGTCTGTCTGTCTGCCTGTCTGCCTGTCTACCTGTCTGTGTGTCTGTCTGTCTGCCTGTATGTCTGTCTGTCTGTCTGTCTGTCTGTCTGTCTGTCTGTCTCACTCACTCACTCTCTCTCTCTCTCTCTCTCTCTCTCTCTCTCTCTCTCTCTCTCTCTCCTTCCTCTCTCCCTTCTCTCTCCTTTTGCTCTTTTCTCTCCTCCCTCTCTCTCTCTTTGTCTCTCTCTCTCTCTCTTTGTCTCTCTCTCTCTGTCTCTCTCTCTGTCTCTCTCTCTGTCTCTCTCTGTCTCTCTCTCTGTCTCTCTCTCTGTCTCTCTCTCTGTCTCTCTCTCTCTCTGTCTCTGTCTCTGACTCTCTCTTTGTCTCTCTCTCTCTCTTCCTCTCTCCCCTCTGTCTGTCTGTCTGTGTGTCTGTGTGTCTGTCTGTCTGTATGTATGTCTGTCTGTCTGTCTGTCTGTCTGTCTGTCTGTCTGTCTGTCTGTCTGTCTGTCTGTCTGTCTGTCTGTCTGTGTGTCTCTGTGAGTGTCTGTGTGTCTCTGTGAGTGTCTGTCTGTTTTTCTGTCTTTCTATCTGTCTTTCTGTCTGTCTGTTTGTCTGTCTGTCTGTCTCTCCCTCCCTCCCTCCCTCCCTCTCTCTCTCTCTCTCTCTCTCTCTCTCTCTCTCTCTCTCTCTCTCTCTCTCTCTCTCTCTCTCTCTCTCTCTCTCGTAATCCCCGAGCTTTGTTTTCCCTGCTGGAGATAAAAGACAGCATTGGCGACTTTTCCCCTCTGTTCTGAGTAGGGGAAGCCAAGCCATAAAGCATTTGGTGTTCTATAAGCGTGACTTTCCATTACTCGAAAATTAGGGTGCGTAAACAAATATTATCGAATAAACAAATGCGTGTGTTCTTTGGATATATAACTGGTCTTCCTTTACTTTGCAAACGACGAGGCATGTTACTTGCATAAACACGATCTCAGAATTTCTCGCCTTTCAGAAATTTTATTGCAGTGTTGCGCACAGAGTAAATAATCACAGCGGTAAACCTGACGAGTCGAGTACGCTTTTGCAGAGGCGATTGAGGTGTCGTTCTACTTTTTGTGCCTGACTTGTGGATTACACGGTTATCTGTGTGCGAAGACTGCCAATTCAGTTTGGAAAGAAACCAGTCCTGAGTTCATCTCGTTTTTGTTGTCGCGTAGAACTTGTGCAGCTCTCCGGAACCGGTTTTCCCCTTCCAATCACAATGGCCATTTTCTCTCTTCCTCACACAGGTAGATTTAAACACCCTAGGTAGCTTTGACAAAAGACGTTCTTTTTCGTACTAACAGCTTGCAGATGATCACTCTATTGCTCAACAGTTTGCATGCGATGAAAGAGATACACAACTCCTTGCGGAAATACTTCATCTTTCCGAGACAACTAAGACAATCCACTGTTACAGTTTTCATGGGTCTTTTGCTCCTTCAGTTTTATAGAACAGTTCATGAATACACCATTTGGATTCAGTATATTACAGAAAACCATTTTAGTCATAATATTGGAAATCTCTTTTAGATCCCTCCTCATCTGCTTGTATTTCCCCATTCTGTGACTGTAAGTCGATGTCTTTCTATTCTTTCAACATCGCAGCACAATGCAGGAACATTTAAGTTTGGTCCAGTATTTCACAATTCAATGTAGACGGTGAGTTTTTTCTCGCTTTTCATGCGTATCTGCCTGCGTTGTGGCATCTGACATGTTGATGAAGCGTCAGCAGCTATATCTCTCGTCTGAATTTTTGCAGCCATTTTCTTATCTAATGCCAACCCACGCAGTATCGCACACTCGTGATATGGACCCACGTGTGAAGTCATGCAAAACTAGTCGATAACATTTATAACGAGCAGTTGCTGCTCCTGCCAG
>JAWQFJ010020508.1:0-59117 GCA_034096865.1 Theodoxus fluviatilis | reverse complement strand
AAAAATACGCATATCGAACCATGAGACGCAGAGGCAAAATTTGGGGTAACCAGGTTTGACAAGCTAGTTGGGTTCGAGTCGGCGAGTGGGGGAAGGTTTCATGGTGTTGTCGAAGTCAAATTTGACTAACAACAGAAAGAGAGTTTACGTAGAGCGAGAAAAAAGTAATGATAATTAAAAGATTTCAAACTTTTATCAGCTTGCAAAGCAGTCCACTTGATTGGGGGGGGGGGGGGGGGGGGGGGGGGGGGGGCGGTTTTGAAAGGCAACTGAAAACATTAGCACATGTCTAACTGTATAGTATTTCATTTATTGATTCTTATTCGGACTCTTTCCTAATTTTGGTTTTTTAGATTTGTTTATTTTGACTTCACCCCGCCCCCCCCCCCCACCCCCCCCCCCCCCCCCCCCCGCCCCCACCCCCCCACCCACCCCCCCACCCCATCCCCAAGCAACGAGCGCTCGCGCGCAGAGTTTCAAAAATTAACCACTTTTGTTGTTGTCGTAATTAATGCCGTGAATTAATAGGAATTATTGTCAACAAAAGACAGTAACATTTACTGTCACTACATTCATCTCGTGACAAAAGTTATTTTGTTATATGTATTATTGTGTTGCATTCTTACACACAAATCCTTTTTTGCACAAAACCAGCTTTCCTGTGGACGTTGGAGCGGTTGTGGAAACATTCGCTGTTCGATATCGAACTCACATGGCGCTGCTCCCAGAAACCTTGCTGAACAAATGAACTTATCCAGCCCTTGACTTGACACTTCTCCCCTGCCAGAGCCACAGGCAGTCTGACACAAGAACTTTCCATGCTGAAAGATAGGTCAGTGTTATTTTCTTTAAATGCTTTTTTGGGGAAGGGAGGGGGGGAGGGGGCTAAACTTTTACTAGTTTTAGCACCAAAAACAATGCTGCTCTTACCCCTCAAAACAAGGCCCAGAATGCACCAGATTGCACAGATTTTAACCGTTTTTCAAAAACTTTCCGGGGGGGCATGCCCCCGGACCCCCCTAGTTTGCGCGCCTGCTTCGCAGGCGCGCGCTCGTGGCTTCGCCACTTCGCTGATTTGTCCCCCAACCCAAAAAGGAACCCCCCCCCCACAACTCATTTGGTCCGGCCCTGTGTATCTCCCTGAACGAACGATACCATTCACAAAAAGAGGGTGTTTGCCAGTTTCCCCATACACAATCACATTTGGTACTCTAATAGGCAAATTAAGGAATCTTTTCAATGCTTCCAGATGTACAGATTCATTAACAAAACAATCACGCAGTCCCCAAACTTCTGAGGAGTACAACAGTATACTGAGCACTTGGGAGTCAAACATTTTAAAGAAGGCATCTGGTGACAAGCATTGGAGTTTTCTAATACATCTGGTAAGCTGGATTGTATTGGCTTTCGCCCTTTGAACAAGATCTAATTGAAGCAGGTTACATGATAACTTGGTGGTAAACAAGGATCCCAGATACCTATACTCGAGAACCACTTCCAGAATGTCATTACCCAAGAACCACTTTTTATGTTTAGATAAATAGCCACCATTCCTAAACACCATTACTTTTGTCTTCTCTTGATTTATATCGTCCAACAGCATCAGAGCCTTTTTTCAGATAACTTAATTGGTTCTGCAAACCTACTACAGTGTCCGATATAAGTACAATATCATCAGTGTACAGCAAAAGTAAATGATATTGCTCAGCCTAACTTGGGCACCATGTTTTCCATGCTTAATTACCATTTTTGCAACATAATTCACTAACAGAGCAAAAATTATCGGCGACATTTTGCAACCATGTTTCAGGCCCGAGTTACTGTCAAAAGGCTCTGATTAGCAACCATTGCATCTTACCCTACATATTATATGTGTATACATGGCCTGAAGCAACCTAGAGAGAGAGAGAGAGAGAGAGAGAGAGAGAGAGAGAGACAGACAGACAGAGAGAGAGAGACACAGAGAGAGAGAGTCACAGAGAGAGAGACACAGAGAGAGAGACAGAGAGAGAGAGACAGAGAGAGCAGTGTTGGACGGACGGACAGAGATGGATAGAAGAACGAGTTCTGTTAGTGGACCACACTAATGGATTCGTCCAAGGAGAGGGGCGTGGGAAAGACAGCGAAGCTGGCGGACCACGGTGATGGGAAATGGTTAACAATAACAGTGACCGATTATGAACTTGCAAATGCAAAGTTTCAGACATCAAATTAAGAGTCACGCACGCACACGCACATGCGTGCACGAAGTCTGAAGTTCTGTTAATCCTCTACTATGTTTTGACTCCGTCTTAAGAACACGTTGTTCACATTAGTGAATAAGAGAAGAAAATCATCTATCAAATTTCCCAACAATTTAAGAAACTATTACAGCAACTGCTATGCGGCGGAGGAAGGAGAGAGAGAGGGAGAGAGAGAGAGAGAGAGAGAGAGAGAGAGAGAGAGAGAGAGAGAGAGAGAGAGAGAGAGAGAACGAATAATTAATTTAATGTTTAGATTACAGGCCCATTACATTGGAGAGCGGACAAATTGTATCAAACGTGAACAACGGCTATGTACAGTCATCAAAACTGGCAACTAGTTGTGGCAAGCACGATGTACACAAAAGCGGTATCCATCATTGACAGGCATGGAAGAGAGAGAGAGAGAGAGAGAGAGAGAGAGAGAGAGAGAGAGAGAGAGAGAGAGAGAGAGAATAGTCCTATTCAGATTTGTTGACTATACTAATGGAGACGTAATTTGGCAACACATTTCCCATATCATGTAGACAGCAACAGAGAAAGAGAGTGGCAAGGAAACCTAGGTGTGTGTTATGAGGGAGGGAGGGAAAGAGGTAGGTTCATTTTAAGAATAAGGAAATCCTGCACATGGTAGGGTCCTGGGTCTCTCCGCCGCATGCACTGCATGTTGTGATGAACTGGTACCCCCCTTGCACGACCCTTATTTCATCCCACTGTAATGAGGAGAGCATGATCTCGTCTGTATAAATAACCCTCAAAGTCATTGAAAATCATGTTTATTCATATTTGCTGTATGTTTGTTACACAAAGTGTGCATGAGCACCATAACAGTAAGGATGATGACACACATGATGTTACAACATGACTGAGGTAATGATCACAGTGTACACTGTGCAATAGCTGAATGTAGGAAACTGTGAAATGACAAGATGATGGAAAAAAAGTAATATAATACTAGTACATTGATTACTCAATTTACAGTGCTAGCAAAAATAATATTGAGTCAGTTTGTTTACACAGAACATTATTTGTAATATTTTAACTTCACACATTAGTTGAATCTAGGCAAATGTGTATGACAACAAACAATTGTACATTACTCAATATGAAGTGCAAGGAAAACAAGAAGGGCAAAGCCCATACGACTCACATGCTTGACCTTGACCTTTATATGACCTTGACTTTCAGGTGACCTTCAAGGTCAAGGTCAAACAACTAAACCTACCAATGACATCATACACTAAGAAATGCTTTACACATTTTCCTACCAAAATACATATGGCCTTGACCCAAGGTCAAGGTCATCCAAGATCATGCCACACAAAGCTGTTAATTCAAGGCATAGAAAGCACAATGATGCTTATTGGCACTTTCTACCATGAGATATGGTCACTTTTAGTGGTTCACTACCCCATTTTGGTCACATTTCATAAGGGTCAAAGTGACCTTGACCTTGATGATATGTGACCAAATGTGTCTCATTATGAAATTATAACACGTGCCCCACATAATTATTAAGTTTGAAACAGTTATCTTCCATAGTTCAGGGTCAAGGTCACTTCAAAATATGTATACAATCCAACTTTGAAGAGCTCCTGTGACCTTGAAGCAAGGTCAACCAAACTGGTATCAAAAGATAGGGATTACTTTGCCCTATATACCATATATAGGTCAGGTATCCAATCTCAAAAACTTCAGAGAAAATTGAGAAAATGTTAAAAATGGCTGTTTTTTAGACAACAATTATGGCCCCTGCGACCTTGACCTTGAAGCAAGGTCAAGTCACTATGTAAATTTTTTTAGGCCTTGTCATCATACACCATCATGCCACATTTGGTGTTGAGAGACTTAATAGTGTCCAAGAAAAATCCAACGTTAAAGTTTTCGGACGCCCGAAACGGGTGAGTACATAGACTCACTTTTGCTTCGCATGTGAGTCAATGAAGAGTCCATTTGCTAATGAAGGACACTATAATTACACCATATCATGTTCTAAAATAAAGAGGAGGTAAGCATAAATCAGAGGGTAGAATAATCTGTTATGTGTGAGAAGTTGCATGTAGCTCAAGCACTGAAATAATCATATTTGATATTGTCCATACAAAACAAAAGCAAATTATTCAACAGTGCATTAAAAAATCAGGGCACTTGGAAAACAACACTGTTACCAGTACTGGAAAAATTTGATAATCAATTAATACCCGAAGGCAGCAAAATGTTAGTGGCAAGTCTTCAGGGTAAGGAAGAATGAAGATTTGAACCAATCATGGACTGGCACCCAGGCGAGGAACTCTCTCTAAAACTCCAGATGACAGGATGATTCCTTTGTTTTATTTTCTCCTCACATCTGGTCAACATTGTCCCCAAGATATGCTCATAGTCAGTCACCATTTAAAGCTGCATGAACAAACCTTTATCTCGACAAATGTCTGGGCATTTCCCTTTTAATCTGAATTTTTCAAATGAGACAGATTTGTCCTTAAGTAGAAATGAAATGGATGGTTGAATCTGTCTGTTCATAGGTTTTGCTTCTTCCAGAGATCTAATATCAGTGTGTCTCTTCTGTGGCACTGCATACTTTTTTCTTCCACCTCAGGAATATTACTCAGTTAGCAGGGCTCCTCTCTTTTGTCAATGTACCAAGCTCAAGAAAAGCAAATCTTTTATCAAATGCCTTCACCAGAATAATGCTGGATGACAAATGCAACAAAATGTCTCTCTGGTCACAAGATACTTTTTGATCCTGCATTATTTCTCAAGAAAACCAAACTCAACTAGTCTTCACTGTTTCGAAACCAACTTTTCACCCACCCACAGTCCAGCTTTCTGACAGATCCTCAACTTGCGCACTCTTTTCAACTTTTGCCTGAGTGTACATCCTAACACCTCTCTGCCCAAATCTCCACTAAAGTGGCCCTAGTGGATTTCATTCAGACATCTGTACTTCAGCCATCTTTATTGCAACAGGCAACAACAGGATAGCTGCCTATGTATATATACGTCAAAATACCTCACGGAAAAAACATGGATGGCTTCGACATTTTCCCCACTGCCATTTAACAATACACAATACTTTACATCAATGGCTTCAGAATTTTACCACCAAGAATTGTGACACCACCGAAGACAAAATCCTGGACGGATTATATTAGTGTGTATCACAGAGTAGCAACTACCTCCTTTGCATGGAAAGAGTATTTTACACATAGCTTTCACAACCTCATAACTCTTATACACTGCAACCATGATGACAGTACCACAGGTGTAACAAGCAGGTCTATGAGCTGCAGTTGCTAGAGGTTCCTCATGGTCACTCCAGAGAAAAGCCATCATATCATGCTTTGAAAAACAAGTTAATACTTCACATGTTTGATTTCTTCAGCACATTCAAATCTATAGCCATAAATGTTCATACAAAGATGGATCAGATTTCTAGTCCTCAATAAATTCATTCAGAGATTGCATAGATGGAAGAAGCACTTCAGCATGTGATTCACATCAGGCAGAAGTTCTCGTACAAGATCAAAACTCTGGATCTGAGTCCCCATCTTCATCCCAGCCGGAGCTTTCAATTCCTCCCTGCCCCTCAAAGTTGACCTCCAGGTCATACTGGAAGTCCGGATCTCCTGGCTTCTTACGGTTCTTTTCAAACTCCTGCTCCATCACCAGCTTCTTCCTCTTCAGAGTCTCATCATCAACCTGACAACAATAAAAATGACAATAATGAGGATGCTGACTATAAAAAGCCATACGATTATGACAATCATAATGATGATGATGACAATGATAACAATGGCATTGAAAACAATGAAGATGGTGAAGAAGATGACAGTTACCAAGGCAGTGATACTTCTGATGGTAATATTCACTGTCAAGGTATTCATATGAATTACACAGTGATGCATGATACATTAACTCTAGAAGTGTTGCAGCTTGAACTGCAGCCAAAGTTCCCACTTATTGCTCAGGCTGAACTCTTTCTGTTGTGAAGTGTCCAAGTCTCCAACTGGAGTGGTGCTTGTTGAGCAGAGATATGCTTTGGGGGCCAGAACAACCACTGAACAGTAAATTAAACTGACATTTTGACTCAGTAACACCTCAAAGTTTAAATGATTTTCATTAAGTTCGTACCATGGTTGAAAAGACTGACCAACTTAATGCAGTGCTGACATGCCAAGAAGGAATTCAACATCTAAAAGGCTATTTCATTCACTCATCTGTAGAACCGTAATCAAATGGTTTGACCTTGCAGAGGTCTTCCTCTGGGTCTAAGTTGTCCATTGCCTTGTTCCGGGCAATGCTGGCTTCCAGACTCAATCCGTTCAGTCGGTCCCGAACGATGGTTAGCAGGCGCTGCAGCTGGGTGGGTGGCAGTGAGTTGAGAAACTTCTCATGACGCCTGGTGCTCTTCAGGTCAGTGATGATTCGGTCCACACCAGTGTTCTTGGTGAAGTTCCGTAGGGGCATGGTGCGTCGGCGGAGTTTCTGGGACTTTCTGTTCAGGTACGTCACCACCAGTGCCGGAGGATCGAATCGGACCCCCACCTTCTTCACGTCAACCTCTTCCCCCATCTTCAAAAGGGACAAGTTTGCTTTTAGTTACCAGCACATTTGAGGCATATTATCTAATTTGTCAAAAACAACATATAGTTAGAAACAACCATTGATGATTGAAGTCCATAACAGCTAGGCATTCCGAAGGTGAGTTAACTCACTGAGGACACAACGGTGTTATCGATCAAGACATCAAGAACGGTAAGAGTAGGGCTGACCGTTCTCACTGCCGCGGATGCTGTATAACTTCCAATCGACCAAACTGGGACAGGAAAACCATCAAGAGCTTACAGCTGAGTTACACCTCAGCTTCGATCAAGGCCATTTGCTCAGCCTCAGGTAAAAGTGAGAAGGAAATGTTCAATGTAACCCCGTTCCAGATATGAAAATGAATGAAACTGTTGAGAGAGAGAAAAAAAAATTGACCGGCAAAAAAAATCCAGAGTAAATGATAGGCAAATCATATATTGCAAAATAGAGCTCTTCATGTTGACTATCGGTATCAAAACAACGTTACCGCACCAGCATGCCTCACGGATCACCACAACTAAATTATCCTTGCCTCAAAAACGCAAATTTGATCTGACAGGTCTCTAAAATACCTAATTACCGCCAATTCCAACCTGCTTTGTCTTACTTGAAATAACAAACGCAAACAAACCCACCTTGATAGTATATTATGTTTAACTCAACTTGTCAATTCTTGTCAAACAACTTCACGAAGCCATAAGCAAACATCCATGCAAAGCTAGTAAGCTAGATAGTACGTTTTTTTCGAATTCTAGAATGTGAATAGAATCAAATACTAATTTTACATGTTGTAACTTTTAATATATAAATTGTATTTATTGACAAAACATTTGAAGAAAGGTTGCTGATTTGACAAAAACAGTCAAAATATGACGATTGTCAAGCTCTCTGAGCATGCGCACTCGTTACCCGCTTTGCAGTATGGCGGACAACGTATCTTTATCAGCCAGTGTGCATTGCTAAGTCGTTTAATGTCTTTATCAGAAGTGTGTGTCATCGCTTGAAATAATACTTTTAGTTTGAATACCTCGGTGAGTCTATACTGCGTTGAATAAGATCGTCATGTTATTGTTCATTTGCTTGAAAATCGTTAACTTCCAACTCCCCCGCGTTGCCTTGTTCAGTTGCTCAGAATATCTTGGTTTCTCAGAACCGTTTTTTAAAACTCTGGTTGTTATCATTTTTAACCGTCGATGCGTGTGAAAAAAGACTATCGGTATATCAAATTTTTCCAATTCTCTTTAACAATTCTCTTTCATTGTTTATTTTCTTTCACTAGTTTCAGTTACGATTCTCTTAAGAAATCTAGGTCTGCAGGCATCCATGGCCCACCATTTTCTACCAGATCAGGGATGAACACTTATGGCACTTCCAGTCACTTGTATTCGTATATCAAAGCCCTGAGGGTAACATAGAGGAGCGCCTTGTTTTTCATTAGATTTTGTTTACTTTTATGTTGTTTTATTTTGGTGTTTTTGATATTCTGCTTTTCCACACTGGATCCTAAAGCATTATGATTATATCATTTATTTCATTATATGTTATTGTTAACTAAAACTGTCAAAGTAAAAGCTCTAAAATTTTCAACGTGGCGATGCAGGAAGGCATTAATCATGGCATTGCACCATCTGTAATATAGAAGCTATATCCTGTACATCTGTAACTTCTTCTCTCTTATTAAAAATATATTTTAAAATGAGGATAGCAACATGCAGTGAAAGCTCTTTAGCCAAATTGGTAAATTTGACTTTGTCTCAGACTTACTTTAACTAGATCCCTATAGTTTGATAAGTTAAGGTAATGTCATACGCCAAGTTCATTCCTAGGTATCAGATGCACCATCAATATCCACTAAGGCAAAAAAAGAGCACAGAAAAAGAAGTTATGGTTACCTTAACATGGCCTTCAAAAATAGAGTTGGTAGGTGGGCCTTTTTTTTAAAGGCCAGGTTCAGACTGCACACAATTGTGTGAGCATATATCACTATATGTGTGAGTTTTAAGAAATGTCATAAATACAGTAGTTTAAGAAAATCAAAATCTCTCTTTCACTGAAAACTTCTTTTTACTGAAAGAGTGCTCATGGGGATGATGGGAAAGCACTCAGTTTATTTACTTTTGATGTTTTTTTCT
The DNA here is from genome assembly GCA_034096865.1 of Theodoxus fluviatilis. NCBI lineage: Eukaryota > Metazoa > Mollusca > Gastropoda > Cycloneritida > Neritidae > Theodoxus > Theodoxus fluviatilis. Next base: position 50,161 of record JAWQFJ010020508.1, on the reverse strand, counting down.
GTCTTATTTTTCCCATTATAAAAAAGAAGTTTGTTGTAGGCAGGGGAAAATATAGTCAGTTGGGTTACCATAACCACAACTTTTTTTTCTTCTCCAAATGAATATTGCGAGGATGGCAATTTTGTGGATAATTTCATGAAACTTGTGGTAAAGCATCCCAATTACTTGGTGTTAACGCTGAGAAATATATTTTCACTTGCAAACAATATGCTGAGAAAAAATGTTTTGTGCAGTTTGTGTCAGCACAACATTGACTGCTAAATGACATCGGCACAAGTCCTTTGCAACAAGAAATTGAGAAACTTGCATAGATCTGTGAACACTTTGTAGGCTTGTACTCTGTTTTGATGGAGAGTGAGGGAGAGCAGTCTAAATTGCTGTAGAATTTTGAAAGCTTTCATAATCCTGTTTAGACTGTTTGATATGATTTTGTTATAGTGATGTTTGATATTGTAAGAGGAGGAAAATGACTTGAAACAAAACAACAAAAGCATTACCCCTTCCCACTAATGTTATGAGATTGAAATGTCAACCAACCTTCCTGTGCAGTGGTTACACTGACTGAGGTGTTGTTTCTGGCTGGAGTGGTGTTTGATGGAAGGGAGATACAATTATTTGGTGGACAGAGCAACCACTGAATGGGAAATGGAGTTGATATTTTTGTCCTTTTATTACCTACAGTATTTTACAGAATCCTTTCACATATTTGTTTCACTGTAAACTGTAGGATACCCTTTTTGCAGTTAAATATACCTGCAGCTGATATATCCTTTTGTTGAAAATTAAATAAACTGGTGTAGATGCAAGGAGATACATGACTATCATGTTATCATATATATGGTCAAGAGTACAGAGTATTGTGTGACACAAATATTTCAAAATAAACTTTCTGATACAGTAAATGAATAATGATACACTCTTCATTTCCCATAAATATGATGCATTAGGTGATGTCTAAACTGTACAGAAAAGAAAATTTGAATGTAATCTTTAGTTTATCTTTTGTGGCTCTTTTTCTGAATGAGTGGTGGTGTCAAGTTAAAATAAGACTCCAAACTGTCTTCTTCAAATACAACTAAACTATTCAACACAAAAACTTTATTGCAGCTTCAACATCCAATTATTAATGATATTTTTGCTCCTAGGTCAAGAAGAAATTAAATATAACCATAATTGTTAGTCAAATTAGAGGTTAGCATTCGTCTTAACTTAACTTTACACCGCAGCGTCACACTTTCTCTCATTCAATCTTTCGCGCAAAACATGAAAAACATCAAAGTTGAAGAAGATTTATTAAGCATCAAACACATGTGCAGAAACATCGATCTTTTGTCAACAACATGAAACAAGTTTGGATTGTGTGAGTTGACAGTGTGAGGAGAAAGAGGCTCTGTTTTGAGGTAGGGTAGTGAAATTGGCGTACTCGGCACCTGCGTACTCTTGACCATATTTATATTGTCACTGTCAAGTTTTCAGACTGGCACTCTGAGGTTAAACAGGTGCATGCACACAAATGCATGTGCATGCAAGTTCACATGTGCATGCATACACACACTCACACACACACACTCACACACACACACACACACACACACACACACACACACACACACACACACACACACACACACACAATTAACCAGCCAACACGCTACCTTAGTGTTTGTATAATTTGTTACAAATGGGCTTTTTTTACAAATCAAAATCTTGCATTAAAATGTTTTTTGTCTTCTCCCCCCCCCCCCCCCCCCCCCCCCCCTTTTCTCTCTCTCTGTTGTATTTTAGCCTTCATTGCAGATGTTTACTGGCAACTGCTCTTTTTGTGTTTGTTGTGTAAACTACAGCTATTGAGGAGTGCATGTATTTTAGGGAGGGTCAAGCTCCAGGATGTGGCCCAAACTGCTGGACATGACTCGGGACGAGTGCAAGCGAGTCCTCCGGCGCATAGAGCTTGAGGCTTATGCATCCATCATCTCAGCCTTTCGTGCCCAGGGAGACCTGAACAAGGAGAAGCGTCGCCTGCTACAGGACCTCCAGCACATCCTCAGGTGCGTCCACACGCTATAGAAACATTATGCATAGCCTGAGACATCATCATTTACTGATTTAGACAGTGCTCAATCCTTGTCACTTAAGGCCAGTCCTAGATTTCTGCCTAGAGTAAATTTGTAGTCTTGGGTCATGCATACTGCCCATTTGAGAATAAAATGATAGAGAGAAAAAAAAGCATCAGCAGTCATGTCAGAGAAGTGAGACTTATACGTGTGACTTCTTTCCATTTCCAGGAAGGGTTTTAGTGGGGTGTGGTTGGGTGTTTCTTATCTCTTTTTTCCCCAAATCCTAAAATGTAATTTAAGACTATTTTACTTTGATGTCATCTAGTTGAATTCTTGAGGTCCAGTACAGTGTCATCTGTAGAGGGAAGCTGCATAACATTCATAGTCTATCATGACACAGTTCTCAGAAATACTGTTGCTATGATGTGATGTGCATTGTCAATTTTAAAGGAGAAATTGTTATTAAAAAAAAGATAACCAAGCTAATTTGCCCATTTTTATCCCACATATATGCATATAAGGACCTTTACCCTTGCCTTAAATTCTTTTTTCCCCTGTGTACACTTTGCTACATACAAGCCTGCCCCCTGTGTACACTTTGCTACATACAAGCCTGCCCCCTGTGTACACTATGCTACATACAAGCCTGCCCCAGGGAGAAAGAAATGCCATCAGATCTGAAGATGTGTCAATTCATTTTGAAACATGCAGTGATCTTTGTGGGTTGTTTTTTTCAGTATCTCTACTGAACGTCACAGGGCAGAGGTGCGGAGAGCTGTGAATGACGAAAAGCTGTCCACCATAGCCGATCAGTAAGTAGCCAAGTGGGTTGCATTTTTGCCAAGAAATTGGATGGCTGGGGATCTGACCTCAACAACAAAAAATGCTGCTCGTTATGAATGGGTTGCTGCACGGCAACAACTAGGGACCAAAATCATCTTCAAATTTCCTTGAAACCAGGCATAATAAACATCATAATTAAAAATAATGAATATTTTTGATAATTTATTATAGAAATATTGGAGTACTAATTATATTCTGCAACCATTTACTTTGGTGGCCTCTAAAATTTAGCAGTCCTTTTCATTTCCGATGAGGAGAAATGCTTTGTGCATGATTTTTGTGTGTAAGTAAATATTTTTTAACTGTCATGGTTTTATGATTATTTTCAAACATTGTTATTCTGGCAGAAGAACACCATGTTATTATGGATAAGGCACTGGAGAAATATTGGTTTGTTTTCAATACTTTTGGAAATGCATTATTGTCCTATTTCAAAAAAGGACTTTTCAAAGTGGTAATTTGTTCGAATGCATTTGATATTCTACATATGACATTTTCAAAATTAACTCTTAATAACCTATGCTATCCATTGCCGCCCACCCCATGTGGCTGTTACTTCAATGATTTCTTCTACAAATTGCATAATCCTTACAGGTCTGGGGAATGAAACACTTGAATAACTTACAGGACCTTAAGAGTTAACATTAAAAGCCAATCTGTTTGCCAGGCTTTTTTCAGTTGGCAAGTTTCTATGAAAAACTGTTATATGATTTAATATTATCGTATTCAGCCAGAGCCAAAATACATAACTGCTTGTTTTGAGGAAATGCTATCCTAGCTTTGCTCTGTATGCTGTCCAGCATACTTACATATACACACGTGTCTTCAATCTGATCTCTGTGCTGTCCAGCATACTTACATATACACACGTGTCTTCAATCTGATCTCTGTGCTGTCCAGCATACTTACATATACACACGTGTCTTCAATCTGATCTCTGTGCTGTGCAGCATCTCGGGCACCTCCAACACCTCCAGTGAGTGGGTGGTGGAGGGAAGGCGCCTCATCCCCCTTATGCCCAGACTGGTGCCCCAGACAGCCTTCACTGCCACCGCCAACCAGGCGGCAAACCTGCAGGCAGAGAAGAACATCACGCTCCCTCCCCCCGGTGCCACGGGCAACAGAGAAAGTGAGTGCCTTGGCAAGCTGGCTGTTTGAGAGGTGGAGTGAAGATGGGAGAAGGCGGAGTACGTGGATGATCATGTTGGAGGGAAGGATGTAACAAGGAGGAAAACAGGAGGCTGGAAGTGTGAATGATGTTGGGATGGGGAAGGATGTAACAAGGAGGAAAACAGGAGGCTGGAAGTGTGAATGATGTTGGGATGGGGAAGGATGTAACAAGGAGGAAAATAGGAGGCTGGAAGTGTGAATGATGTTGGGATGGAGAAGGAAGTAACAAGGAGGAAAACAGGAGGCTGGAAGTGTGAATGATGTTGGGATGGGGAAGGAAGTAACAAGGAGGAAAACAGGAGGCTGGAAGTGTGAATGATGTTGGGATGGGGAAGGAAGTAACAAGGAGGAAAACAGGAGGCTGGAAGTGTGAATGATGTTGGGATGGGGAAGGATGTAACAAGGAGGAAAACAGGAGGCTGGAAGTGTGAATGATGTTGGGATGGGGAAGGAAGTAACAAGGAGGAAAACAGGAGGCTGGAAGTGTGAATGATGTTGGGATGGGGAAGGAAGTAACAAGGAGAAAAACAGGAGGCTGGAAGTGTGAATGATGTTGGGATGGGGAAGGATGTAACAAGGAGGAAAAGAGGAGGCTGGAAGTGTTAATGATGTTGGGATGGGGAAGGGGATTTTTGGAATGAGCCTTTCACTTCCCACCGCGGATCTAACTGCAGTCTGAGAGTTTGTGTTCTTGGAGTGGGTCTATTCATAGTACAATGGTCCGAGATCACATGATTTGGGGTCACATGGTCTGCATACATGTCTGTTAATAGCTGCGGCCTTTGTTTACTCTTGAGTAAAGGACTTGATGGATTTTGAAACAGTTTTTTGCACTTTGCTGTGCACAAACTATGCAATGCATCCAAATGACAAGTAGACACTCAATCATGGATGAAGAAGGTAGTTTTTTTGTTTGATTTACTGAGAAACTGTGACATCAGTGACTACAAGAGTGAAAATGGAAGCAAGGGTGATGTGATCGATCATCCTGCTGTTAAAAATGGAAGTAAACAAAAAGATGTGACTGATAACGGAATACTTGAGAGAAATTAGGTGTGGTCATGTCAATTTGTGATGAGTCGTGTGGTCATGTCAATTTGTGATGAGTCGTGTGGTCATGTCAGTTTGTGATGAGTCGTGTGGTCATGTCAATTTGTGATGAGTCGTGTGGTCATGTCAATTTGTGATGAGTCGTGTGGTCATGTCAATTTGTGATGAGTCGTGTGGTCATGTCAGTTTGTGATGAGTCGTGTGGTCATGTCAATTTGTGATGAGTCGTGTGGTCATGTCAATTTGTGATGAGTCGTGTGGTCATGTCAATTTGTGATGAGTCGTGTGGTCATGTCAATTTGTGATGAGTCGTGTGGTCATGTCAATTTGTGATGAGTCGTGTGGTCATGTCAATTTGTGATGAGTCGTGTGGTCATGTCAATTTGTGATGAGTCGTGTGGTCATGTCAATTTGTGATGAGTCGTGTGGTCATGTCAATTTGTGATGAGTCGTGTGGTCATGTCAATTTGTGATGAGTCGTGTGGTCATGTCAATTTGTGATGAGTCGTGTGGTCATGTCAATTTGTGATGAGTCGTGTGGTCATGTCAATTTGTGATGAGTCGTGTGGTCATGTCAATTTGTGATGAGTCGTGTGGTCATGTCAATTTGTGATGAGTCGTGTGGTCATGTCAATTTGTGATGAGTCGTGTGGTCATGTCAATTTGTGATGAGTCGTGTGGTCATGTCAATTTGTGATGAGTCGTGTGGTCATGTCAATTTGTGATGAGTCGTGTGGTCATGTCAATTTGTGATGAGTCGTGTGGTCATGTCAATTTGTGATGAGTCGTGTGGTCATGTCAATTTGTGATGAGTCGTGTGGTCATGTCAATTTGTGATGAGTCGTGTGGTCATGTCAATTTGTGATGAGTCGTGTGGTCATGTCAATTTGTGATGAGTCGTGTGGTCATGTCAATTTGTGATGAGTCGTGTGGTCATGTCAATTTGTGATGAGTCGTGTGGTCATGTCAATTTGTGATGAGTCGTGTGGTCATGTCAATTTGTGATGAGTCGTGTGGTCATGTCAATTTGTGATGAGTCGTGTGGTCATGTCAATTTGTGATGAGTCGTGTGGTCATGTCAATTTGTGATGAGTCGTGTGGTCATGTCAATTTGTGATGAGTCGTGTGGTCATGTCAATTTGTGATGAGTCGTGTGGTCATGTCAATTTGTGATGAGTCGTGTGGTCATGTCAATTTGTGATGAGTCGTGTGGTCATGTCAATTTGTGATGAGTCGTGTGGTCATGTCAATTTGTGATGAGTCGTGTGGTCATGTCAATTTGTGATGAGTCGTGTGGTCATGTCAATTTGTGATGAGTCGTGTGGTCATGTCAATTTGTGATGAGTCGTGTGGTCATGTCAATTTGTGATGAGTCGTGTGGTCATGTCAATTTGTGATGAGTCGTGTGGTCATGTCAATTTGTGATGAGTCGTGTGGTCATGTCAATTTGTGATGAGTCGTGTGGTCATGTCAATTTGTGATGAGTCGTGTGGTCATGTCAATTTGTGATGAGTCGTGTGGTCATGTCAATTTGTGATGAGTCGTGTGGTCATGTCAATTTGTGATGAGTCGTGTGGTCATGTCAATTTGTGATGAGTCGTGTGGTCATGTCAATTTGTGATGAGTCGTGTGGTCATGTCAATTTGTGATGAGTCGTGTGGTCATGTCAATTTGTGATGAGTCGTGTGGTCATGTCAATTTGTGATGAGTCGTGTGGTCATGTCAATTTGTGATGAGTCGTGTGGTCATGTCAATTTGTGATGAGTCGTGTGGTCATGTCAATTTGTGATGAGTCGTGTGGTCATGTCAATTTGTGATGAGTCGTGTGGTCATGTCAATTTGTGATGAGTCGTGTGGTCATGTCAATTTGTGATGAGTCGTGTGGTCATGTCAATTTGTGATGAGTCGTGTGGTCATGTCAATTTGTGATGAGTCGTGTGGTCATGTCAATTTGTGATGAGTCGTGTGGTCATGTCAATTTGTGATGAGTCGTGTGGTCATGTCAATTTGTGATGAGTCGTGTGGTCATGTCAATTTGTGATGAGTCGTGTGGTCATGTCAATTTGTGATGAGTCGTGTGGTCATGTCAATTTGTGATGAGTCGTGTGGTCATGTCAATTTGTGATGAGTCGTGTGGTCATGTCAATTTGTGATGAGTCGTGTGGTCATGTCAATTTGTGATGAGTCGTGTGGTCATGTCAATTTGTGATGAGTCGTGTGGTCATGTCAATTTGTGATGAGTCGTGTGGTCATGTCAATTTGTGATGAGTCGTGTGGTCATGTCAATTTGTGATGAGTCGTGTGGTCATGTCAATTTGTGATGAGTCGTGTGGTCATGTCAATTTGTGATGAGTCGTGTGGTCATGTCAATTTGTGATGAGTCGTGTGGTCATGTCAATTTGTGATGAGTCGTGTGGTCATGTCAATTTGTGATGAGTCGTGTGGTCATGTCAATTTGTGATGAGTCGTGTGGTCATGTCAATTTGTGATGAGTCGTGTGGTCATGTCAATTTGTGATGAGTCGTGTGGTCATGTCAATTATGTGATGAGTCGTGTGGTCATGTCAATTTGTGATGAGTCGTGTGGTCATGTCAATTTGTGATGAGTCGTGTGGTCATGTCAATTTGTGATGAGTCGTGTGGTCATGTCAATTTGTGATGAGTCGTGTGGTCATGTCAATTTGTGATGAGTCGTGTGGTCATGTCAATTTGTGATGAGTCGTGTGGTCATGTCAATTTGTGATGAGTCGTGTGGTCATGTCAATTTGTGATGAGTCGTGTGGTCATGTCAATTTGTGATGAGTCGTGTGGTCATGTCAATTTGTGATGAGTCGTGTGGTCATGTCAATTTGTGATGAGTCGTGTTGAGTTTTGAGCAAGATGCAAAGGCAGCAAGTTCAAACGCTGCAAGCAATAGCTGAGAGCACATTCGACATGCACTTCTCTAAGGATTATTCCCCAGCACCTCGGCCAGCATGGACCTACTCACAGACCTGTTTACCCTTCCGCAATTTGTGGAAATCTTCTGATTTTGAGTCCGAGTCTCCGCTTTTACGGCCGATCTTCCGGCCGATATTTCGCTGAAAAAATCGAAATCTTCCTCTTGAAGATCAAAACCTTCCGCATTTTTCTGGTTATTTATCAAATCTTCCTCATAAGGGTTTTTGGGGGTAAACAGGTCTGTACTCATCTCAGAATCTTCCATGCTGGGGAAAAATGTGAGGTGGACTTTGTTTTTGGGAAATTGTGGCTTTCACTTTAGATATATGTTATTACAATAAACCTATAAGAAGTGTATGTTATATGCACATAAATGGTTCTGCTTCCTTTTTTGCCTGCTTGGAATAATGTAATGAAATATTTCGGGTTTTTTGTGTTCTCCTTTGGTGTAAAAATCAACACAATTTAGAGTTATCCCCCCTTATTTATTAGTTATTCGCCCTTGATGTCCTTGACATAGTTTTTGTTAGATTCTGCAATCATTCTCCTTCAAGAAAATATAATACTCTTGTATACATATGACCTCTATGTTATATTCTACATATTTTTTTCTCTATAGACAAATCGTTTTTATTAACCAAAAGGATTTGAATAGTTCTGAGAGTCAAAGGCTTAAGGGAAAGGGTAATTGTCAAGGAATGTTTCATACATGTTGAAAGAGGAAACCTTTGTTGGTTTGCTGGTAGAAACAGTGCAGATAAGTGAATATAAAGATTTTTGCAGCATAGCATAAGAAAAGGAGATATTGAATCCATACAAAGGAGCTGAGGTGAAACCTTGATACAACATGTATACTTTGAGGGGGGAATGTCAAAATCAGATCTTGAGAAACCAAGTGTTTTGCTTTTTAGAATTGTTTCAGAGTATTCACACTGCATCTGTGATGTAGCATTGCATTATTGATGCATGACTGTCCCCTGCTTGTGTTGCAGCAAACATGACGCCTATTCCCCTGCCTCCACCTGCCCCCCTGCCCAAAGTGTCGCGCCCCTCCTCTCCCACCTCCAACGTGGTGGTGCTGCCCAGTGGTGCCTCCATCCACATTAAAGGTAGACTGTGTGTGTGTGTGTGTTTTATGTGTGTGTGTGTGTTTTATGTGTGTGTGTGTGTGTGATTTGTGTGTGTGTGATTTGTGTGTGTGTGTGTTTTATGTGTGTGTGTGTGCATGGGTGCATGTGTGTTATTAGAGTCTTCAACAGGGTGAGAGAGGGGGATGGGTGGGGGGAAGAGAGAATGTGTGTGTGTGTCTGTGTATGCATGAGTGCATGCAAGTGTTATTAGAGTGTCTTCAAAGAGAGAGAGTGTATGTGTGTGCACAAGTAGTCATGCTCATGTGCATATTTTGAGTGTGACTTTAAGAGAGTGTGTATGTGTTTGTGTGTGTGTGCATGCACTTATGCAAGCACGTGAATGTGTCAAAGATGTGCTGTGTTGCATCTGTCCCCTGCTGCATAATATGCAGGCATATTCTACATTTGTTGGCTTCCTGACTAGATGTCATCATCCACATCTAAGTACCTCATCGTGGAACATGTTACTTCCCTCTTCTTTACAGCCTTATGTGGTATGTTCTCCTCAGGACTGACAAGTATCTGACCTTTTGTCCACTGCTGTTGTTGTTAGCTGACATCTTGTGCTCCTCTGAGAATGACGCCTTTGGAAACATTCTCGTACTGCTCTTGGCAGGCATGCTGGATGAGGATGAAGAGCTGCAGTCTCGGAGGCGGCGCAGCCGCTCCCTGTCCACGGAGAGCCAGAGTTCCTCTGTGGGTACCCAGACTGCCCAGGGACCCAGCTACCGCCCTCCCCCCTCAGGCCCCAACCCCCTCCCCTCCATCTCTCCAGTCAAAATCACCATCTCCAAGTCACCCCAGGGTCGTGCCCTTGTCTCCCAGTCGGGGTCACAGCCCCCCAAGGTCAGTGGCAGTTCTGGCTTTTTGGCAAGGGAGAAGATGGAGTCATTGAGTTCTAAAGATGCCCAATTCTGTTCTGTTAGTGGCTTGGTGCATATGGTTTGATGGTGACTGTAGTCTTAGAAGTACTGCATCCCCTTAGGCTTGCAATATGGATTTCATGAGAAGGTTTTAGTTTTTTGACTCACATGCGAAGCAAAAGTGAGTCTATGTACTCACCCTTTTCGTCCGTCCGGGCGTCCGGGCGTCCGAAAACTTTAACGTTGGATTTTTCTCAGAGACTATTAAGTCTATCAATACCAAATGTGGCATGATGGTGTATGATGACAAGGCCTCAAAAAACATACATAGTGACTTGTCCTTGCTTCAAGGTCAAGGTCGCAGAGGCCATAAATGTTGTCTAAAAAACAGTCATTTTTCACATTTTCTCAATTTTCTCTGAAGTTTTTGAGATTGGATACCTGACCTATATATGGTATATAGGGCAAAGTAATCCCTATCTTTTGATATCAGTTTGGTTGACCTTGCTTCAAGGTCAAGGTCACAGGAGCTCTTCAAAGTTGGATTGTGACCCTGTCCCTGAACTATGGAAGATAACTGTTTCAAACTTAATAATTATGTGGGGCACATGTTATACTTTCATCATGAGACACATTTGGTCACATATCATCAAGGTCAAGGTCACTTTGACCCTTATGAAATGTGACCAAAATGGGGTAGTGAACCACTAAAAGTGACCATATCTCATGGTAGAAAGTGCCAATAAGCACCATTGTGCTTCCTATGTCTTGAATTAACAGCTTTGTGTTGCATGACCTTGGATGACCTTGACCTTGGGTCAAGGTCACATGTATTTTGGTAGGAAAAATGTGTAAAGCATTTCTTAGTGTATGATGTCATTGGTAGGTTTAGTTGTTTGACCTTGACCTTGAAGGTCACCTGAAGGTCAAGATCATATAAAGGTCAAGGTCAAGCATGTGAGTCGTATGGGCTTTGCCCTTCTTGTTTTATCATCATTCAAGTGCCCTTTGATGCCTCATGGGAGATCAGTAGAAAAGGAATGTTTTGTAACAAGTGTGCACTACTTTTTTGTGTGAAGGTTTATGTGCCACAAGTGACCCTTAGGCCTATTCTGATAAAGTAAGACATTTCTGAACATATTGAATGGTTTTAATCAAGCATGGAAAGATTTTAACCACTGTTTTTGAGACAAACCATGTGTGAAAAGAGCAACAACTTGGTGTTGGAAACTCACACAGTACATTTGATGACACAGGTGATATTGGTGACAAGTTCAGGCCATTCAGTGACGCCAAGTGTGCTGCAGCGGTCAGTCTCTGTGCCCATAGTGCGAGCCACCACCTCCACCTGCACAGGGTCCACACCCCGCCCCTCCATCATGGTGCCCTCTACCAACCCCCTCGGCCACCCCCAGACCATGGGCGCCTTCAGCAGTGTGACCCCCAACTCTGGCAGTGTTGTCACCTCCTCCCAGCCTGTCTCCATCGGTAGGTGTAAGTCCTCCATGCAGTATCATTCATAGTCTCTAACTTAATGCATTGCTCTATCTCTGCTACTACCTTAACCCCGGAAGTGTTGCAAGCCTGAAATTTTGGCAGAACTTTTTTTCAATGGTTGCTTTGGCCGAACTATTCCTGTTGTGAACGGTTAAAGTTTCTTGATGGAATGGTGTTTGATGGAGTGGAGGTATATCTTGGAGGCCAGAGCAACTGCTGCATAGGAAATTTCTGCCCTATTACTCATCTAGGGTTAATTGGTAGATAGATATCTTCTACTCTTGGTAGGATGATATTCTCTTGGACTTGCCTCACCTTCTGCCCTTGATGATTTGTGGATGCATATACACACAGGGTTCATTCGCTTCTGGAATTTCCTTGAAAGTGCTTGAATCCTGAGATGGTGTTTTCAAGTCCTTGAATACCCTTGATTCCTAATAAAAACTGTAGTTTCCTTGAAAAGTGCTTGAAAATAAGCAGAGTGGCTCCTCAAGCAAGCTGACAAGGCAGCTGAAGATGCCGAAACCAAGGGGGCCGTCAGACTAATGGCTCAGCCTAATGCTCTAAGAGCAAAAGCCAAATGAAAGCAGTCTGAAATCAAAGATGTTGACAAAGCAATTGAGGCAGAGATGCAGAAAATCAAAGAAACTCTGTGACTCACTTCACTGTGATTGTACATTTGAAGGTGTTGCAATGTGTAGAGTTTACATCTTTCCTGTTACTTAGACGTGTGCTGCAGCTTGTTTAAGCATCAAATTTGAATACCAGAATATTGTGTTTGACTGTGAACAGTGTAAGCAGAAAAGAAACTTTAGGATAATGATCTGATGTAACTATTTCTTCCGCACTGCCTTGAATTTTATCAAGTGGTGCTTGAAAAGTTCTGGAAAAGTCCTTGATTTTTTAATGAAATTGTGAGTAGGAACCCTGTACACAGCTGTAGTCACTATTCTTCAGTTCCCAAGGCTTGATGGTGGTGAGACCAAGATGTATATAATTATATCTGTGTGACTAGTGCTAATGATTTCTGGTCTTGAACCTTCAGCAGACCTGGGTACCCGTACGAATTTTGCGTATTAATACGCAAGAAAAAATGGAATACGAAAATTACGCATGCCTCGGAAAAAATACTCGGAAAAAAATGCAGCTTTTGCGTATTCCTAAATGTGCAATTTCGCGCGATAAAGTCCACGTCTGGCACGCGTGGCCCATATCCAGAACGGTGTTCCAGCCAAGGGAGAGCGGAACAGACAGTTGGAATCCTCTGAGTTTACTTTAGAGATAAATCAGGGTTAAAATAACTCGCCGTTCTGGATACAGGCCCTGTTTCCGTTGAAGTTTGAGTGGCTCTCTCTCTCTCTCTCTCTCTCTCTCTCTCTCTCTCTCTCTCTCTCTCTCTCTCTCTCTCTCTCTCTCTCTCTCTCTCTGCCTCTCTCTCTCTCTCTCTCTGTCTGCCTCTCTCTCTCTCTCTGTCTGCTCTCTCTCTCTCTCTCTCTCTCTCTGTCTGCCTCTCTCTCTCTCTCTCTCTGTCTGCCTCTCTCTCTCTCTCTCTCTCTCTCTCTCTCTCTCTCTCTCTCTCTCTCTCTCTCTGCCTCTCTCTCTCTCTCTCTCTCTCTGTCTGCCTCTCTCTTCTCTGACTCTGTCTGTCTGTCTGTCTGTCTGTTTCTCTCTCTCTCTCTCTCTCTCTCTCTCTCTCTCTCTCTCTCTCTCTCTCTCTCTCTCTCTCTCTCTCTCTCTCTCTCTCTCTCTCTCTCTCTTTTCTCTCACTTTCTGTCTTTCTCTCACACTTTCCCTCTATGTGTGTGTGTGTGTGTGTGTGTGTGTTGGTTGTTTTATCCAACCTGCACTGTACTGAAAATCATAGGCTTGATCACTTCAAGTTCCTGGAGGATATACGGTAAGCACATTTTCTTGGAAGAGGTTCCGTAGCCGTGCGGTACGGCTACCGAATTTTTTTGGTAGGTAGCTGTACGGCCTCGTACGGTTTATATACCCAACTGCGTGGTTGGATATATCAATATCATAACTCCATCCCACGTTTGACTCTCAACGGGTGGTCCCTGCGACCTAACTCCAGGGCCCGACGCTGATGTTGGACATAAACGTGACAAAAAGTAACATGTCCGGGTTTAGGTAAAACAATGCCTTCTGTGTCCTTGCCTCATCCAGGTCGGGAGATGACTGCGGAGAGTGACTGCGGGTTCCACAGGCCTAGGGCCCGTGACCACCGCACTTTTCACAGTGTGATTGCTCCACATTGTTCGTGTTTATTTATTCGGTTATCTGCAGCACGACGGCTGCCCTGTGCTCCCAGAACTCTTTGACAGAACCCTTTCTAGCGTTCCTTTTGCCTTTCGACTGCTGCTCAAACTTTTGATTGAATGCGTTTCGGTAGCATCACCGTTTCTTCAGAGAAGATTAATTTGCGCAGTTGAATTGCGATTTTGATTGTTTAGCCGCTTGGATACGTTTGAATAGGCCTACTGTGTGTGTGATGCTCTAGTTGCGAACATGAACAGTGTAACAGTAATGTCGGTGAAACTCCCCGGACAGGCAAAGTCAGTACGTCAGGCGGGGTGGCGGCCACCATAAGGCAGATCGAGTGTGTGTGTGGTCAAGGGGCAGTTAACTCTTCACTTGCATTGCCACTTCAAATTTTTTTTTGGTGTCGTTGACTGACTGCAGAGTATCATTGTGCAAACCAAAAGCTGCATTTTTGAAATGTCGGTCCGCGCAAAAAATACGCACAGTTTTTTTTAAACAAATACGCATATCTGAACCAGTGAGTACGCAGAGGCAAAATTTGGGGTAACCAGGTCTGCTTCAGTTGTGGCAGTTCATTGCTTGATAATGATTTTTAGGTACAAGTTTGAAATGCCGATTTTCGAGCATGAGATTTGTGCTTCTCAGGGAGAGAAGTTAATATGATCTGCAATTTGATCAGAATGTATTTTTATCAGTTTTTAAAGTAGTGTACCTCTAATGTATCAAAATAATACATAGAAGCTTTCATCCACACACTTTGATGGCACTTCCTGGTTTGTATGTTCTTCTGTGTGTTCTTGTGATGCAGGTGTAATTCTGTGTTGCTCAAAATTGTGTTTCATCCTTTTGGTGGGCCTGTCTGCAGTGACCACACCCACCACCTACGTAGGAAGTCCCTCCAATCCCATTTTGAATCCCACAATGCTCAAGCCACGAACCAAAATCATCCCTCGGCAGCGGTTTGCTCAGGTGAGTCATCATCAGTTGTGATGGTGATCACATATGACATATGTTTCTGTCCTCTTTCTCCTCATCCTCCTCCTCATTGTGATTGCCATCTACATTCCTGTTGTTTTGACAGGCATCATTATAATCCCCTGCATAAGAATCCTGCTCATAATTCATATTTTAATAAGCTTGTACAATACCATTGCAAATATGTTTGCATGTGGAAAAGAGACATGATGTAGACCATTTAAAAGACTGGAAAATGTTCTTACCCTGAAAGCTATTGCTGTTCAATTTGCTGTCCTCAACTGGGAGCAAAAACAGGTATACAGACCTGCCAAGTGCTACGCTTTAGGCGTAGCATGCTACGCTTTCGACATGCTTGCTACGCTGCTACGCTTGTCCGTAAATACTACGCTTTTTCCGCGTGCTTGAACTTTTGACCGTGATGGTGAATTCCCCCCCCCCCCCCACCGGTTTGACGCCGCCGGTCCAGCTCATCGCGCCGCCTTCACAGCCTTATCTCTTCCCCCCCCCCCCCCCGCTTTCACGCCGCCGGTTCAGCTTATCGCGCCGCCTTCACAGCCTTATCTCTCTCCCCCCCCCCCCCGACCTCCGCTACGCCTATTTCTTCAATGCTACTCCAAATAGCTCTGGATGCTACTCTTTGGCATGATGGTGGGTTGGCAGGTCTGGGTATATAAGAGGACAGTGAAAGCAGACTGTAGTGCGAGTAATCCTTGATGCGGCCTTGCGTTAGCATCAGGTTGGAATGCTCTCCAAGGTGTGGATATGGTCCTTGTACCAAAGTGTCAAGTCTTATCTGCTTCTGTTTGGTGTTGAGTGCCTGTATGAGGGAGATAAATTGTGAAGCTGTTATTCATCCAGGTATGGGTGATATATTGCTATATAAAACCACACATTTTATCACTGCACTTCAGCTGCAGTAGTTCAGCTACACATTTCCCTCCATTTTTGTTGCCCTTGTCATTATCATCTTTATCATTGTTGTCGTCGTTGTCATCTCATAGGCCGGTTCATCATTCCTGCAGCCGCAGGCCAAGCCTGGAGTGGTCATACCCAGCGGCCCCCAGCCCGTGGCCCCTTCCCCCCAGACTATGGGCATTGGGGGTGCAGGGGGATTTGGGGGTAAGGGGAAACCCACCATCCAGATCAAGCAGGAGGGGGGTATGCGCATCATCACCCAGAGCCTGCCTGCTGGCACCAGCAAGATTTTGCCCAAGCCCGCCCAGATGCCTGGCACCCCCACACCTGTGGTGGTCGTCAACGCTGGGCCCTCAGGTGAGGCAGCGTGTCGGACGAGGAAGAGAAAGGTGTGCTGCTGTTGTAAGGAGGATTGGCACATAGACAGTGTGCATGCACCAAGCTAGTTTTTAATGGAAATTTGTTTGGATGTATGCAGAATTAGAATTGTTATTACCTCATTCAGAAGCAATTTGTTTGGATGTGTGTGGAATAAGACTGGTCATGATTACATTTAGGAACAGTTTGTTTGGATTTGTGTGGAATTCACATGGCCATGATGTGAAGCATTTTATTTGGATGTGTGTGGAATCAGAATGGTCATGATGTGATTTTATAAGCATATTGTTTGTGTGTATGTGCTTAAATTAGTTTTATCCTCATGTGCCCTCTGTAACCAGCTGGATATGATGCAGACATCTCATGCACTGATTCTTTGCACTGTGATGCAGGCATCTCATGCACTGCTACTCTGTACTGTGATGCAGGCATCTCATGCACTGATTCTTTGCACTGTGATGCAGGCATCTCATGCACTGCTACTCTGTACTGTGATGCAGGCATTTCATGCACTGCTACTCTGTACTGTGATGCAGGCATCTCATGCACTGCTACTCTGTACTGTGATGCAGGCATCTCATGCACTGCTACTCTGTACTGTGATGCGGGCATCTCATGCACTGCTACTCTGTACTGTGATGCAGACATCTCATGCACTGCTACTCTGTACTGTGATGCAGACATCTTATGCACTGCTACTCTGTACTGTGATGCAGGCATTTCATGCACTGCTACTCTGTACTGTGATGCAGGCATCTCATGCACTGCTACTCTGTACTGTGATGCAGGCATTTCATGCACTGCTACTCTGTACTGTGATGCAGGCATCTCATGCACTGCTACTCTGTACTGTGATGCAGGCATCTCATGCACTGCTTCTTTGACCTTCCTGATCCACCAAGTCATCCATCATTATAGAAATTAGAGATGAGAGTTAGTATTCTACTGACACTGATATCAAGAGATGGAGCAGTAGGAGACTTCCTTTTATGTTCAGTTATATGACATCCCATGCTTCTCTACACCTTTCTCTCCATTACCATGCAACACACAGCCACCCACTGTAGGTGAGGGCAAGCTCTCCCCGCTTCCTACTCAGGCTCATCGCTCCAAAGTTTTTGACCAAGTCAGGCAGAGCAGGCAGCAATGCCTCAAGGTCCATCACCTGACTGCTCATTCAGAACAAGGAGTCTGAGGAGGGAAACATGAGTGGGAGCAGCTGGGGTTTAGCTGACAGCTGGGTTGTCCTGGGAACGACAGCAAGGGATAGAGAGCGGTAGCATGGGGCATGACATGTCAAATCCTGACAGTTTCATTTGTAAGGGTGGGGATGGACAGAAAGAGAGGAATGGAATTGGAAATGATTACATTTTGTAGGATTTCACCTGAAGAAATATAAGAAAATAATTGAAGTGTAATACCTTTGAGGGCTGTGATGGCATGCAACTGTGTGATTAACCCTCGCAGTGCCACAGTCCGAATTTTCGGCTACTGGACTTTGACTCTCTATGGGAAATTTTCACTAAGCTCATTCTTCAATGGTTGAAGCTTATTTGTATCAACCAATGAGAGCACAGCACACATCAGAGCCAGTCTGCCATCAATGCCAGTGCATTGGGAGTGTGTTTTTTTTTTTTTTTTTTTTTTTTTTTTTTTTTTTTGGGGGGGGGGGGGGGGTGTGTGTGTGTGTTATCACAACACTCCGAGGGTTAACCCATGTATGTAGCTATGAGTCAGCATCAAGGTAGGAATAATTCCCCAAAGTGAAGTTGGTGCTGGTACCTGACAGAGAGTCCTATCAGTGTGTCATTGTGTTTGTAGGGTTGATGAAGTGGGTCAATGATCAAGCAGTAAAATGTACAGTGGGTTGATACCCAGCTGTAGGTGATGAGTTACTATATGAAATCAATACGTTTACCTTGACATCAGGGGTTTCCCAAGTGTGATGGTCAAGGCTGCAGAGAGCATACCCAGCTGTTGACCAGATATGGTCTTGCCACAGTTGAAGTGGCCTGTTGTCCAAGCATTCTAGCTGTTTTAAGTTTTGCATCCAATAGTCACATGCCCTCAGAGATTTCCATTTGCTTTGTGAATTTTAAAACATTATATGACATGCTCTGCAAAACCACCAAGGAGTAGTGGTATGGCACAACTTTGGCCTTTGTGTCTGCTTGAAACACACATGAAATAAAGGTGACATCTTTTTAGACAGAATCCCAGCCTTTTTGACTCACATGCGAAGCAAAAGTGAGTCTATGTGCTCACCCGTGTCGTCCGTCTGTCCGTCCGTCCGGGCGTAAAAAACTTAAACGTTGGATTTTTCTCGGACACTATGAAGTATATCAACACCAAATGTGGCATAATGGTGTATGATGACAAGGCCTCTAAAACCATACATGGTGACTTGACCTTGCTTCAAGGTCAAGGTCACAGGAGCCATAAATGTGGTCTCAAAAACAGTCATTTTTCACATTTTCCCAATTTTCTCCCACGTTATTGAGAATGGCGACCTTAGCTACAAGTGGTATATAGGGCAAAGTAATCCCTATCTTTTGATACCAGTTTGGTTGACCTTGCTTCAAGGTCAAGGTCACAGGAGCTCTTCAAAGTTGGATTGTATACATATTTTGAAGTGACCTTGACCTTGAACTATGGAAGATAACTGTTTCAAACTTAATAATTATGTGGGGCACATGTTATACTTTCATCATGAGACACATTTGGTCACATATCATCAAGGTCAAGGTCACTTTGACCCTTATGAAATGTGCCCAAAATGGGGTAGTGAACCACTAAAAGTGACCATATCTCATGGTAGAAAGTGCCAATAAGCACCATTGTGCTTCCTATGTCTTGAATTAACAGCTTTGTGTTGCATGACCTTGGATGACCTTGACCTTGGGTCAAGGTCAAATGTATTTTGGTAGGAAAAATGTGTAAAGCATTTCTTAGTGTATGATGTCATTGGTAGGTTTAGTTGTTTGACCTTGACCTTGAAGGTCACCTGAAGGTCAAGGTCATATAAAGGTCAAGATCAAGCATGTGAGTCGTATGGGCTTTGCCCTTCTTGTTTCTTTTTGTTTTCATTCTACTTTCCTTCCTTCCTTCCTTCCTTCCTTCCTTCCTTTCCTTTCCTTTTTCTTCCTTTCTTCCATTCTTTCTCTTTCTTTGTGTTTTTCTAAATTGAATGATTGCTTCATTGGCAACAACTATTCTTTAGAAAATTTTCAGAAAAAAAAAGTTTTTGACAAAGATGTTTTTAATGTAAAACAATATCCCAAATTCAGATTGTTTCAGTTGTTATCATATTCTCTCCTGCATTTGATGTGGTCATGGAATGCTGCAAAATCTTTTATTCAATTCTGATGCTCAGAGCTTTGCCCTGTCTGACCCGTAGTCAATCATTACATGTCTACTGCATCCACTGTTTTTTTGCAGAAGTGTGCATGTATGTATATATATATGTGTGTGTGTGTGTGTGTGTGTGTGTGTGTGTGTCTGTTATGTGTGGTGTGTGTGAATGCATGCATGCATGCACATGTGTATGTGTTTATGTGTTTGAGTGGCTGCTTGTGTGTGATGAGTTTTCTGCAGTAAATAATTACGTACACATAGTGCCTGCATGACTCCATTGATACAGATCAATACATGCATTTCACAAAGTACCCTCACTCACGCACTGGTGCATCATTGCTGGAGGCATCACACTTTGAGTTTGAGATGACTGCTCGCCATAGACCTTGTGCTTCCCATGCTGTGAGGAATGGCCGCCTCCTTGCCCCCGGCAGAGTTTGTGAGTGGTGGTCTGTGACTTGCAGGCAACCCCTCTGGAGGGAAAGTGCTGAACTTCAGTCAAGGGGGTCGGGTCATCGCCTCCTCCAAGGCCCCCAATGTGGTCACTGTCAACCCCAAGACCCTGCATCTCACTGCTGTCAAAACGGCAGCCGGTACCACAGGTATGCCCAGTGCTTGATGTCTGACAGGCTGGATGAACATGTGTGATGTCTAGATGGGAACGATGTGTACACAAGATGGACATGATGTGGGTGAGCTGGAAAAAAAGGTTATGTGCATGCTGGCAGGATGCATTTAGATTTGGGCAAAGTCGTTGAAGAAATGTGATGTGTGCACTGATGGAAAGATGTGGTGTGCATCTTGTAAGGAAAGGTTGTTTTGCATGATGGCAAGATAGAATGTGAATGAAGACAATAAGATGTGCATGATGACAAAACAAATGAGATGTGAATACCTACAAGACAGGGAAGATGTGAAAACTGATGAGACATGTGAACAATGACAGGACAGATAAGATGTACATGAATGATAACAGGTGAGATGTGGATGCCTACAAGACAGGGAAGATTTGAAAACTGACAAGACAGGTAAAATGGGAATGATGACAAGACATAAGATGTACATGATAATAAAACACAAGTGAGATGTGAATGGCAACAAGATGTGAAAACTGACAAGACAGGTGCAGTGTGAATGATGACAAGACAGATAAGATATATTATACACGATGACAAGACTGATGATATTATATACTTGATGACAAGACAGATGAGATGCAAATACCTACACGGCTTGTAAGATGTGAGTGCCTACAAGACCTGATAGATATGAGTGCCTACAAGACTTGCAAGATGTGAGTGCCTACAAGACTTGATAGATGTGAGTGCCTACAAGACATGTAAGATGTGAGTGCCTACAAGACTTGTAAGATGTGAGTGCCTACAAGACATGTAAGATGTGAGTGCCTACAAGACTTGTAAGATGTGAGTGCCTACAAGACTTGTTAGATGTGAGTGCCTACAAGACATGTAAGATGTGAGTGCCTACAAGACATGTAAGATGTGAGTGCCTACAAGACTTGTAAGATGTGAGTGCCTACAAGACTTGTAAGATGTGAGTGCCTACAAGGCATGTAAGATGTGAGTGCCTACAAGACATGCAAGATGTGAGTGCCTACAAGACATGCAAGATGTGAGTGCCTACAAGACATGTAAGATGTGAGTGCCTACAAGGCATGTAAGATGTGAGTGCCTACAAGACATGCAAGATGTGAGTGCCTACAAGACATGTAAGATGTGAGTGCCTACAAGACATGCAAGATGTGAGTGCCTACAAGACATGTAAGATGTGAGTGCCTACAAGACATGTAAGATGTGAGTGCCTACAAGACTTGTAAGATGTGAGTGCCTACAAGACATGTAAGATGTGAGTGCCTACAAGACATGCAAGATGTGAGTGCCTACAAGACATGCAAGATGTGAGTGCCTACAAGACATGTAAGATGTGAGTGCCTACAAGACTTGTAAGATGTGAGTGCCTACAAGACTTGTAAGATGTGAGTGCCTACAAGACATGTAAGATGTGAGTGCCTACAAGACTTGTAAGATGTGAGTGCCTACAAGGCTTGTAAGATGTGAGTGCCTACAAGACCTGATAGATGTGAGTGCCTACAAGGCATGTAAGATGTGAGTGCCTACAAGACATGCAAGATGTGAGTGCCTACAAGACATGTAAGATGTGAGTGCCTACAAGGCTTGTAAGATGTGAGTGCCTACAAGACATGTAAGATGTGAGTGCCTACAAGGCTTGTAAGATGTGAGTGCCTACAAGACTTGTAAGATGTGAGTGCCTACAAGACATGTAAGATGTGAGTGCCTACAAGATTTGTTAGATGTGAGTGCCTACAAGACTTGTAAGATGTGAGTGCCTACAAGACTTGTTAGATGTGAGTGCCTACAAGACTTGTAAGATGTGAGTGCCTACAAGACCTGATAGATGTGAGTGCCTGCAAGACTTGTAAGATGTGAGTGCCTACATGGCAGATTTGTGTTCAATAAGACAGATACTTTGTGCAAAGGCAGGACAGGAATGATCTGGTACTTGCACAGTGTAATACAAAGTGTTGTGCTGTGCCGTATGCTAATGCTGTGGGAGAGGTGGGTCAAATGCACAACCACCATGGAAATGCATCACTCAGACACTGCACTTCACTGTGGAGACTGCTGCAGCTTCCTCAGTTGCTGTCCACATGATCATCCCAAACCAGTCATCACTGATGATAAAATGGAGATGAAATAGTAGGAATATTATTGTGCCTCAAAAATGAACGCTTTACCTGAGTAAAAAAAGAAAATTAAAACTATGATATTCCAGCACATTATTGCACACAGACAATGTTGCACTTTGAATTCCAAGTTAAAAAAAGCTCGCCTTGGTGAATAATGAATGATCTTGGTGAATGATCTCTAGAACAGCACACATACACATGCATTCACACAATCATGCACATTCTCACAGTTTTTTCATCTTCTCTCTCTCTCTCTCTCTCTCTCTCTCTCTCTCTCTCTCTCTCTCTCTCTCTCTCTCTCTCTCTCTCCCTCCCTCCCTCCCTCCCTCCCTCCCTCCCTCCCTCCCTCCCTCTCTCTCTCCCTCTCTCTCTCTCTCTCCTCTCTTCTCTCTCTCTCTCTCTCTCTCTCCTCTCTCTCTCTCTCTCTCTCTCTCTCTCTCCTCTCTCTCTCCCTCTCTCTCTCTCTCTCTCTCTCTCTCTCTCTCTCTCTCTCTCTCTCTCTCTCTCTCTCTCAAGTATGCAATTATTGTTATGAGTGATGTTGTAATGGATCATGCCATTTCTTGACAAGACACAAATTATTATAATCCATAGTGAATAACACAGTCAGTAACCAGTAGCAGGCAATGCTTTTTTGGTCCTTTGTGAATTTTATGACTGATGACACCAAGAGAGCGGTCATGCAGGGGAAAGGTCAGCACACGGAATGGACTGCTTGCAGTGTCCAAGCCCAATGTGATAGTGGTGCAGAAGACGCAGCCCAGACGAGCCCAGACGCCAACCACTTGCACCATTGGAAACAAACCTGCCACCATCATCACCAGCTCTGCTGGCCTAGAAAAGGTAAGCTGCTATTTCTGCATGCTCCCTTGTGTACTTGCCTTTGTTCATAGTATTTAGGAGAGAGCATTTGGAAAGGAGGCAGAGAGAGACAAAAAGGTAGGAGCAGAGAGCGAGAGTGGGATGAAGAGAGCATTCTAAAGAGACAGACAAATACTCAGATGCACAGTTTATGCAGATGTCTTTGCAGGGCTGTGGTTAGAGTCTATTCCATGTTGTTTGAATGCAATTACTACTTCACCAGGTGTGACATTATCACTATTTTTGTGAATTTATGTTGCTTCTCATCAGCTAGGGTATTTATGTTTATTACTGTCACTGTCATTGCAAACTGAACAATCAGTGCAGCAGATACAGAAAATTGAGGAGAATGAAGAGCCGACTAGATTTTCTATGCTTGCCTGGGCACAGGACCTGTGCTGTTTTTAAAATAGTCCTCAAATACATATGCGTGTGTACGCCCACGCGCGCACGCACGCACACACACACACACACACACACACACACACACACACACACACACACACACACACACACACACACACACATAAACACACACACACACACATAAACACACACAAACACACACACACACAAAACACATGCACAACGCAACACAATGCAACACAACGCAACACAACACAATTCAACAGACACACACACACAAACACACACTCAAACACACACAAAACAAACACACAAAACAAACACACAAAACAAACACACACAAAACAAATGCACAGCACACAAAACACACACACACACACAAACATACACAACACACACACATACAACACACACACACGCACAAACACACACACACACACACCACCAAAACACACACACACACACACACACCAAAATCTATAAATATGACATACAAGAAATTCATGTCCCATGGACTTTCTTTGAGTTTCACAGGAGCTGGTGCACATCTTTCAAGGAAAGGATATAGGGCGACAAATGGCTGTCACAGTTGCCACGGTTCCTTCCTCTTCCGCAACTTCTACAGTTGTGGCACGCAGCCAAGAACGGAAGGTCATCATCACCACTGCCAGTGCCGCTGGGGAGACCCTGCGACAGGTGGGGCCTTGTCCTGGTCTTGGCAGGAGTGGAAGCTGGATGGCGGCTGTGGAAATGTGTGTGTCTCTGGAATCAAGCCCCTGTGGGGGGAAAAGCTTCCAGAGGGGGACCACACTAATGGACTTGTCCGAGGAGATGGGTGTAAGAAAGACAGCCAAGCTGCGGGCCACACAAGCTAGCGGGCCACAACATCTGATTGGCAAGCAATCTTGGTTTGGTTAAACTGCAGTGAATTTGCAAAGATTCACACAGAGAATGACAAAAGAATCTGGAGTTACAAAAACACCGTTAAAAACACAGCCAATCAAATGTTGTGGCCCGCTTGCTTGTGTGGCCTGCCAACTTGGCTGTCTTTCTCACACCGATATCCTTGGAGGAATCTGCTAGTGTGGCCCGTCTCTAAAAGCTTTTCCTCTGTGGGTTGGGGGTAAGAATAGAGCCACAGCTTCTCCCTGCAAAATTCGTAAATTACTAGGGAACTTGAGACATTCGTACTCAAGCAAGCTCCATTGACTTTTTGACTCACATGCGAAGCAAAAGTGAGTCTATGTACTCACCCGTTTCGGGCGTCCGGGCGTCCGTTTAAAACTTTAACGTTGGATTTTTCTCAGAGACTATTAAGTCTATCAACACCAAATGTGGCATGATGATGTATGATGACAAGGCCTCAAGAAACATACATAGTGACTTGACATTGCTTCAAGGTCAAGGTCGCAGGGGCCGTAAATGTTGTCTAAAAAACAGCCATTTTTCACATTTTCTCAATTTTCTCTGAAGTTTTTGAGATTGGATACCTCACCTATATATGGTATATAGGGCAAAGTAATCCCTATCTTTTGATACCAGTTTGGTTGGCCTTGCTTCAAGGTCACAGGAGCTCTTCAAAGTTGGATTGTATACATATTTTGAAGCGACCTTGCCCCTGAACTATGGAAGATAACAAAGTAATCCCTATCTTTTGATACCAGTTTGGTAGGCCTTGCTTCAAGGTCAAGGTCACAGGAGCTCTTCAAAGTTGGATTGTATACATATTTTGAGGCGACCTTGCCCCTGAACTATGGAAGATAACTGTTCCAAACTTCATAACATTGTAGTACACATGTTATACTTTCATCATGAGACACATTTGGTCACATAACATCAAGGTCAAGGTCACTTTGACCCTTATGAAATGTGACCAAAATGGGGTAGTGAACCACTAAAAGTGACTATATCTCATGGTAGAAAGTGCCAATAAGCACCATTGTGCTTCCTATGTCTTGAATTAACAGCTTTGTGTTGCATGACCTTGGATGACCTTGACCTTGGGTCAAGGTCACATGTATTTTGGTAGGAAAAATGTGTAAAGCATTTCTTAGTTTAGTGTATGATGTCATTGCTAGGTGTAGTTGATTGGCCTTGACCTTGAAGGTCACCTGAAGGTCAAGGTCATGTAAAGGTCAAGGTCAAGCATGTGAGTCGTATGGGCTTTGCCCTTCTTGTTTTCAATTTGTTCTCCCTTGCAAAAAACATTTCTGCTCTTATATTGAACGGTATTTGCATAATAACTTGAAAAAGTCATCAGTCTTTATCTTCCCTGCAAATGGCTTAGAATGAAGAAGACTGTAATGGCTTAGAATGAAGAAGACTGTTGAACTTTTTGCTGTATGGCAGAGCATCCCCATCCTGCAGCGATCCAAGTCAGATGAGGGCAAGACCTCCTCTCTACTGGCCGAGCTCATACAGGCTGCTGGCATCATGCCTGATACAACTGTGGAGGCCGCAGGTCAGTAGTGTCCCACTCCTTGCTTGCTTGGCTGCCTCTCAGCTAGTCCACAGTAGGCCAGGGACTTGTCTGTCTGCTGATAATCATGAGTAGGACCTGGGGCTTGATGTATGTGAATTGTGAGACATAGTGCTTTCAGACCTGCCAAATGCTACGCTTTAGGCGTAGCATGCTACGCTTTCGACATGGTGGCTACGCTTGCCCGTAAAAACTACGCTTTTCCCGCGTGCTTGAACTTTTGACCGTGATGGACAATCCCCCCCCCCCCCCCCCGCTTTCACGCAGCCGGCGCCACTTTCACAGCTCACAGCCTTATCTCCCCCCCCCCCCCCCCCGCTTTCACGCCGCCGGTTCAGCTTATCGCGCTGCCTTCCCCCCCCCCCCCCCCCCAAACCTCCGCTACGCCTATTTCTTCAAAGCTACTCCAAATAGCTCTGGATGCTACTCTTTGGCATGATGGTGGGTTGGCAGGTCTGTGCTTTAATAGGGAAATAACAAAACATTGTGATAGATAGTTGTACATATCAGTAATTAACATGGTGTTGAGGAAGCTCCTTTAAAGACAATTTTTTTCGTTTGTTGGCAAGTCATAGATGTTGAACTAACACTCACGCTGTCACGAAGGTGCATCATAAATGTTCACCTTGTACATTCATACTCATTCACGCACACACAGGGTTACAACACTTAGTAACCACACAGGGTAGCAGCCGATAAGGAATTGCCAGAAATTAATAATCCAGAGTTCTCCCGTCCCAGGTATTGAACCACGGCACTGTATGTGTGAGGCGCAGTGCCATGGTTCTCACACTGTTATGTGTGAGGCGCAGTGCCATGGTTCTCTCACTGTATGTGTGAGGCGCAGTGCCATGGTTCTCTCACTGTATGTGTGAGGCGCAGTGCCATGGTTCTCTCACTGTATGTGTGAGGCGCAGTGCCATGGTTCTCTCACTGTATGTGTGAGGCGCAGTGCCATGGTTCTCTCACTGTATGTGTGAGGCGCAGTGCCATGGTTCTCTCACTGCATGTGTGAGGCGCAGTACCACGGTTCTCTCACTGTATGTGTGAGGCGCAGTGCCATAGTTCTCTCACTGTATGTGTGAGGCGCACTGCCATGGTTCAATGCCTGGGATGGGAGAACTCTGGATTATTAATTTCTTAGATAGTTGTTGAAACCCATTGACTTGAGGAAAATGCACTGGTCAATGAAAGGTACTGTTCTTCCCATGATAGGGCTCCAAGTACCAAACACTTGATTGTTAAAACAGCAAGCTGCATGAAGTGGATGAAAAGACTGCCTTGCATGAATGTAGATGATGTTCAGATCTGCCCTCATTTTATTCGGCTTCCACTTTCTATTGGGAACTTACCTTCGTTTGGCACCGAACCCCACTGAACAGCTGCAGCAACAGTGGCAGTACACAACAACAAAGCCTGAGATGCTGGGATTGGAGTCGGCTAAACTTGGAACCAATCACCTGTTGTATTTGTATGTACTGGCTTTCAAAGCACGAGCAACTTACTTAATTAATTAAAGGGAAGTGAGATGTTGTGTTAATCAGTGCGCTTGTGCTTTTTCCATGTGCTTCTCCTTTTGAATCAATTAAACTTTTTTTAAAATCACCTGCGGCAGGCACCGGAGGCCATGAGTGGTTGGAGTACGACTTGGACGACGGTCAATCCGCTCTGGCAGCAGGAGATGCAGGAGAACAAGTCACCGTGACAACGGTTGCCATGGACGCTCAACAGCACCTGACCTCCATTGCATCTCAGGCTCTACTTCAACAGTATGTCTCTGATGCTCTGATAGTCAGGTTGTACCTCAACAGTATGTCTCTGATAGTCAGGCTGTACCACAACAGTATGTCTCTGATAGTCAGGCTGCACCTCAACAGTATGTCTGATAGTCAGGTTGTACCACAACAGTATGTCTCTGATAGTCAGGTTGTACCACAACAGTATGTCTCTGATAGTCAGGTTGTACCACAACAGTATGTCTCTGATAGTCAGGCTGTACCTCAACAGAAGGTCTGATAGTCAGGCTGTACCACAACAGTATGTCTCTGATAGTCAGGTTGTACCTCAACAGTATGTCTCTGATAGTCAGGCTGTACCTCAACAGTATGTCTCTGATAGTCAGGTTGTACCACAACAGTATGTCTCTGATAGTCAGGCTGTACCTCAACAGTATGTCTCTGATAGTCAGGCTGTACCTCAACAGTATGTCTCTGATAGTCAGGTTGTACCTCAACAGTATGTCTCTGATAGTCAGGCTGTACCACAACAGTATGTCTCTGATAGTCAGGCTGTACCACAACAGTATGACTCTGATAGTCAGGTTGTACCACAACAGTATGTCTGATAGTCAGGTTGTACCACAACAGTATGACTCTGATAGTCAGGCTGTACCACAACAGTATGTCTCTGATAGTCAGGCTGTACCACAACAGTATGTCTCTGATAGTCAGGCTGTACCACAACAGTATGACTCTGATAGTCAGGTTGTACCACAACAGTATGTCTGATAGTCAGGTTGTACCACAACAGTATGACTCTGATAGTCAGGCTGTACCACAACAGTATGTCTGATAGTCAGGCTGTACCACAACAGTATGTCTCTGATAGTCAGGTTGTACCACAACAGTATGACTCTGATAGTCAGGCTGTACCACAACAGTATGTCTCTGATAGTCAGGCTGTACCACAACAGTATGTCTCTGATAGTCAGGCTGTACCACAACAGTATGACTCTGATAGTCAGGTTGTACCACAACAGTATGTCTGATAGTCAGGTTGTACCACAACAGTATGACTCTGATAGTCAGGCTGTACCACAACAGTATGTCTGATAGTCAGGCTGTACCACAACAGTATGTCTCTGATAGTCAGGCTGTACCACAACAGTATGACTCTGATAGTCAGGCTGTACCACAACAGTATGTCTGATAGTCAGGCTGTACCACAACAGTATGACTCTGATAGTCAGGCTGTACCACAACAGTATGACTCTGATAGTCAGGCTGTACCACAACAGTATGTCTCTGATAGTCAGGCTGTACCACAACAGTATGGCTCTGATAGTCAGGTTGTACCACAACAGTATGTCTGATAGTCAGGTTGTACCACAACAGTATGACTCTGATAGTCAGGCTGTACCTCAACAGTATGTCTCTGATAGTCAGGCTGTACCACAACAGTATGACTCTGATAGTCAGGTTGTACCACAACAGTATGTCTGATAGTCAGGTTGTACCACAACAGAAGGTCTGATAGTCAGGCTGTACCACAACAGTATGTCTGATAGTCAGGCTGTACCACAACAGTATGTCTCTGATAGTCAGGCTGTACCACAACAGTATGTCTCTGATAGTCAGGTTGTACCTCAACAGAAGGTCTGATAGTCAGGCTGTACCACAACAGTATGTCTCTGATAGTCAGGTTGTACCACAACAGTATGTCTCTGATAGTCAGGCTGTACCTCAACAGTATGTCTCTGATAGTCAGGTTGTACCTCAACAGTATGTCTCTGATAGTCAGGCTGTACCACAACAGTATGTCTCTGATAGTCAGGCTGTACCACAACAGTATGTCTCTGATAGTCAGGCTGTACCTCAACAGAAGGTCTGATAGTCAGGCTGTACCACAACAGTATGTCTGATAGTCAGGTTGTACCTCAACAGTATGTCTCTGATAGTCAGGTTGTACCTCAACAGTATGTCTCTGATAGTCAGGTTGTACCTCAACAGTATGTCTCTGATAGTCAGGTTGTACCTCAACAGTATGTCTCTGATAGTCAGGCTGTACCTCAACAGTATGTCTCTGATAGTCAGGTTGTACCTCAACAGTATGTCTCTGATAGTCAGGCTGTACCACAACAGTATGTCTCTGATAGTCAGGCTGTACCTCAACAGTATGTCTCTGATAGTCAGGTTGTACCTCAACAGTATGTCTCTGATAGTCAGGCTGTACCACAACAGTATGTCTCTGATAGTCAGGCTGTACCTCAACAGAAGGTCTGATAGTCAGGCTGTACCACAACAGTATGTCTGATAGTCAGGTTGTACCTCAACAGTATGTCTCTGATAGTCAGGTTGTACCTCAACAGTATGTCTCTGATAGTCAGGTTGTACCTCAACAGTATGTCTCTGATAGTCAGGTTGTACCTCAACAGTATGTCTCTGATAGTCAGGCTGTACCTCAACAGTATGTCTCTGATAGTCAGGTTGTACCACAACAGTATGTCTCTGATAGTCAGGTTGTACCTCAACAGTATGTCTCTGATAGTCAGACTGTACCTCAACAGTATGTCTCTGATAGTCAGGCTGTACCACAACAGTATGTCTCTGATAGTCAGACTGTACCTCAACAGTATGTCTCTGATAGTCAGGTTGTACCACAACAGTATGTCTCTGATAGTCAGGTTGTACCACAACAGTATGTCTCTGATAGTCAGGTTGTACCACAACAGTATGTCTCTGATAGTCAGGCTGTACCACAACAGTATGTCTCTGATAGTCAGACTGTACCTCAACAGTATGTCTCTGATAGTCAGGTTGTACCACAACAGTATGTCTCTGATAGTCAGGCTGTACCACAACAGTATGTCTCTGATAGTCAGGTTGTACCACAACAGTATGTCTCTGATAGTCAGGCTGTACCACAACAGTATGTCTCTGATAGTCAGACTGTACCTCAACAGTATGTCTCTGATAGTCAGGTTGTACCACAACAGTATGTCTCTGATAGTCAGGTTGTACCACAACAGTATGTCTCTGATAGTCAGACTGTACCTCAACAGAAGGTCTGATAGTCAGGCTGTACCACAACAGTATGACTCTGATAGTCAGGTTGTACCACAACAGTATGTCTCTGATAGTCAGGTTGTACCACAACAGTATGTCTCTGATAGTCAGACTGTACCTCAACAGTATGTCTCTGATAGTCAGGCTGTACCTCAACAGAAGGTCTGATAGTCAGGCTGTACCACAACAGTATGTCTGATAGTCAGGTTGTACCTCAACAGTATGTCTCTGATAGTCAGGCTGTACCACAACAGTATGTCTCTGATAGTCAGGCTGTACCTCAACAGAAGGTCTGATAGTCAGGCTGTACCACAACAGTATGTCTCTGATAGTCAGGCTGTACCTCAACAGAAGGTCTGATAGTCAGGCTGTACCACAACAGTATGTCTCTGATAGTCAGGTTGTACCTCAACAGTATGTCTCTGATAGTCAGGTTGTACCACAACAGTATGTCTGATAGTCAGGTTGTACCTCAACAGTATGTCTCTGATAGTCAGGTTGTACCTCAACAGTATGTCTCTGATAGTCAGGCTGTACCTCAACAGTATGTCTCTGATAGTCAGGTTGTACCACAACAGTATGTCTCTGATAGTCAGACTGTACCTCAACAGTATGTCTCTGATAGTCAGGTTGTACCACAACAGTATGTCTCTGATAGTCAGGTTGTACCACAACAGTATGTCTCTGATAGTCAGGTTGTACCACAACAGTATGTCTGATAGTCAGGCTGTACCTCAACAGTATGTCTCTGATAGTCAGGCTGTACCTCAACAGTATGTCTCTGATAGTCAGGTTGTACCTCAACAGTATGTCTCTGATAGTCAGGTTGTACCACAACAGTATGTCTGATAGTCAGGCTGTACCACAACAGTATGTCTCTGATAGTCAGGTTGTACCTCAACAGAAGGTCTGATAGTCAGGTTGTACCACAACAGTATGTCTCTGATAGTCAGGCTGTACCACAACAGTATGTCTGATAGTCAGGTTGTACCACAACAGTATGTCTCTGATAGTCAGGTTGTACCACAACAGTATGACTCTGATAGTCAGGTTGTACCTCAACAGTATGTCTCTGATAGTCAGGCTGTACCTCAACAGTATGTCTCTGATAGTCAGGCTGTACCTCAACAGTATGTCTCTGATAGTCAGGTTGTACCTCAACAGTATGTCTCTGATAGTCAGGCTGTACCACAACAGAAGGTCTGACAGTCAAATAGATGCTTGACAGCTAGTTATTAACTTTCATGAATTGGACAGTCACAGTATTTTTGTATATGACAGCCACCGTATTTATGTGACAGTTGTGATATGTATATAAAAGTTGCAGTGCATATATATCCGATAGACATTTTTGACTCACATGCGAAGCAAAAGTGAGTCTATGTACTGAGCCGTGTCGTCCGTCCGTCCGTCCGTCCGGGCGTCCGTCCGGGCGTCCGGGCGTTAAAAACTTAAACGTTGGATTTTTCTCGGAGACTATTAAGTCTATCAACACCAAATGTAGCATGATGGTGTATGATGACAAGGCCTCAAAAAATATACATAGTGACTTGACCTTGCTTCAAGGTCAAGGTCACAGGAGCCATAAATGTGGTCTCAAAAACAGTAATTTTTCACATTTTTCACATTTTCTCCCACGTTATTGAGAATGGCGACCTTAGCTACAAGTGGTATATAGGTCAAAGCAAGCCCTATCTTTTGATACCAGTTTGGTTGACCTTGCTTCAAGGTCAAGGTCACAGGAGCTCTTCAAAGTTGGATTGTATACATATTTTGAAGTGACCTTGACCCTGAACTATGGAAGATAACTGTTTCAAACTTAATAATTATGTGGGGCACATGTTATACTTTCATCATGAGACACATTTGTTTACATATCATCAAGGTCAAGGTCACTTTGACCCTTATAAAATGTGACCAAAATGGGGTAGTGAACCACTAAAAGTGACTATATCTCATGGTAGAAAGTGCCAATAAGCACCATTGTGCTTCCTATGTCTTGAATTAAGAGCTTTGTGTTGCATGACCTTGGATGACCTTGACCTTGGGTCAAGGTCACATGTATTTTGGTAGGAAAAATGTGTAAAGCATTTCTTTGTGTATGATGTCATTGGTAGGTTTAGTTGTTTGACCTTGACCTTGAAGGTCACCTGAAGGTCAAGGTCATATAAAGGTCAAGGTCAAGCATGTGAGTCGTATGGGCTTTGCCCTTCTTGTTCTTACAGTTGGAGATAATGTGTGACAGCCACAGGGGTTATCAGACACCTAGAGAACTACCTCTGAGATTTACAGTTGGTACCTATCATCTGGCAGCCGCACTGTAAACACAACACCTGGCATAAACAATTGACAGCCACAATAGATAATCTCACAATTACAGCAGACTCAACAGTAACCGTGAAATAGTGTATAGCTGCTGTACACATCTGACACTCTTTTTCATATCTTTCAGCCAATCTGCCGACCAGAGTAAAAACTTGCAGTAGATGTCTGATAGTCACACCTAGTTTCTGTGTCATAATGAGAGCCAGTGTTACCCAACACTCACCGCAGCCTTTCCACCCCCACAGCTTCTGACAGCCAGACAGGTAGCTTTCTGAACAGGATCATTATAACATAATCAGTCGTCGTCGTTCCCCCCCCCCCCCCCCCCTGTTTTTGTGTTCAATAGAATGGTTCTGTTGTTTACATCTTTTGCAAGGACTAATGTTTGTTTTAGACAAGGGCTTTTGGTGTTGCAGGCCTGAGGTGATAGAGATTGGACCCCCTACATTTTACACCATGGGTAAGTGTGGCATTGTTACCTCTCAGCATGAAACAGTCTAATAGTGGCTGTGTAACTTGTGTAGAAATTACTTTAAAATGTCTATGAAGAATTTCAGCATCTGAGAGCCAGTTGGTACATTTTCTTTTATGATTTTCATGTACATCTGTGCTTTGGATTTCTACAACTTTCAGAAATGAAAGGGCTCAGTTTCTGTGCACTTATAGAGTCATGAAATATTGGGGGGGGGGGGGGGGGGATGCATATCAGGACAGTTGATGAAGGAACTGTTGATTTTGTGTGTGTGTGTGTGTGTGTTTTCTCAAGAAATAATTGCTTTGTTCCTTAGAACCCTTCCCTATGGGTTGGGGTATGAATAGATGTACTCTGTCTCCTTATGCAATTCTTAAAAACCAAATAACCAAGGAAATCAAGTCTTTGCTCATATTCTAACCAGCTCCAATGATTTTGTAGTAAATGGTCTTAAATAGCTTATGAAGGCTGACATGCTGTAAGATGTCATTCATTCATTCATTCATTCATTCATTCATTCATTCGCTTGTTCATTTATATAATAATTCCACAGACCCCATGTCCCTTCTGACTGGCACCGACAAGGCCAGTGGTTTGGAGTCTCAAGTTGTCACCATCACCTCCCAGTCGTCCTCCACCATTAGCAAGTCCCTGTTGCAGGTGTGTGTTTTTGTGTGTGTGTGCGCACGTGCGTGCCTATGTCAGTATGTGTGTCCGGCTGCATGCTTACAAGATTGCATGTACGTTAGTGTAAGTGCATGTGTATGTGTGCACACACTAATGGAGGCAGCAAACATATTACCTCATTACTCATTGCCTTTCCAAGAGAAGATAATTTTTCCCCCTCATCCCTGCCTTTGCTCTGTAAATTTTTCTGCCACACCTTTTTTTCGTATACATATACTATCTGAAGAGAAGGACAGACAGGATGAAGTATCGTATACAAAAGAGAAAAGAAGGGTTTGTTTTACAGGGCACCTCATGCTTGTCTGAGAATGAGTTATTTTGATTGCGTTGGAAAACATCCATCGATGCCGATTGTTGGATAAAACGTGTCGAAAGCATGCCACTGTTGACACCTGGGCCTGTCCTGTTTCTGCAGGGCGAGAGTCTCCTATCCGGTGCCATCAAGCCCATGGCCATGCCTCAGACCACAGAACCAATGGTAACACTGACAGAGGAGGGGGGTATGGAGGGGTTAGTATCAGGGGTCCAGGAGGGACAGGGGGGGCAGCTGGACCCCCAGACTGGGCTCTTCTACTCCTTTGCCACAGCACCAGCCACCAGCACCCTGTCCTCACCCTCTCTGCTGCGCACCCATGGCTCCATCATCACCACCGCCCCCATCACTGTCACCAGGGTAGGTGGCAGGCTCTTCACAGTGGCACTTTGGCACTTCTGGAATCAAGGTGTTCTGTGCAAAGTCATGGAGTATGTAGTGATGCACAGCGATCTGGTGGCTTCTATGGTATTCAATGGTGTGTGAAAGATTTATTTCATTTGACGTGGAGGTTGTGTCAATATTATGAAGGGGTAATAATTATGGTGAAGCATTGTTTCTGAATGAATATACATGTACCTGCAAGCTCTTGGCTGTGATTCCAGATTACAGTGTATGGTGTCCTTGTCCTTTCTGTTTTCCTCCTTTCTTTCCCTCTCCATTTCTCATTTATTCTTCGGTGAAAATTTGGGGTACCAATATCTCATTTTCAGGCTATGGTTTGAGCCAACAAACTGCTTCCTAAATTCCTCTTTTTTTCCTCTGCTCATTTGGAGTTTTAAGGTTCCATAAGATTTCTTCTCTTTTCATCTTTGCAGATTGAAATGTCTGTAGCTGTCATTTTTTAATTTTCTGCAAAAGATTCTTTCTGTCCTTCCGGATTTTTATTGTCTTTGTTTTATGAGTATGCCCTTGTAGTTGAGTACAACATTCAACTGGAGTTACTGTATTAACCAAAATTAGAAAAAATTTCCATCTCCCAGTGGTTCGTACTTAAAAGGCAGACCTGCCTACTACTACGGTTTGACCGTAGTTTCTACGGAATTTAGCCCAAAACTACGGACTACGGTCAAAGTTAAAAAAAGATGATTTTTTTGTAGTTCGATATTACGGAAAGTGTAAGTCACATTTCAGGTTAGGTTCGCCTGATGACATTATTTAGCCGTGCGTGAATTACGCGTTTCCGGTTGTCGTTTTTCGCGCATGCGCGCTCTTCATTGTAGAATTGGAAACCAAAAGTGAAAGATGTCGTCGCAGGCAAAAAGACTACATGAAACTTCTGAGTCCGACACGGACAATGAAACCGCGGACTCTTCTACGAGTAAAACAAAGAAGAAGAAGAAGGCTCCAACGCAAACTTTTCAGCCCCATTACTCGGAGAAGTATCGAGTTCTCACTCGCAGCGAAAAAGGTGCTGAATTCGCGCACTGCAGTGTTTGCTCGTGTGACTTTACGATTCGACATGGCGGAATAAATGATTGCAAAAGGCATTGCGAAAGCAAAGCCCATATGGATAAATGTGTGCCTCACCCAACTTCAACAACAAAGGCCATAACGAACTACTTCACTCAAAAACTCAAGGAAAGTGGACCGACAGTGGAGCAGGTCACGCGCGCAGAAACCATGATGGTGGAACTGTTGACAGAACTGAATCTCCCATTTACATCAGCTGACAAGTTCACAGAGGCCTTCCCAAAAATGTTTCCGGACTCTCAAATTGCTGCGAAGTTTGCCTGTGGAAGATCCAAAGCTACTGCTGTTGTGAAGAAGCTGAGCAATGGTTTTCAAGAAGAGCTCATCATGAGAATGAAGAATGATCCTTTCACGATCTCCACTGATGGTAGCCAGGACACTCGGGAGAAACTGTTTCCATTGGTGGTCCGCACAGTAGACCAGGAAACAGGCCAGGTTCATTCTGAACTGTTATCCGTTCCAGCTCTAAGTGATCGAGCCACAGGTGAGTCACTTTATTACAAAACATAGGCCTACTGTCTTTAAACTTTGTCATGCATCTTTGCAACAAAATTAGAGGCTGGAAGATCCTATCTAACATTTAAAGGTAACAGTGATTGACATGACTGTACTAATGTTACATCATGTCACTCTACTTTTGTTCTGTTCAGTGTGACTGTGTAGTCTTTACTGCACACATAATTGAGAATGTAAAGCGCTAGAACTCAAATGTCAAATAGGCACTATGACTATAAAAATAGCCATTATTATTATCAACCAAAGGTGTGTGTTGTCATATTTTTTTTTCCAGTCCTTTTTGTGTTTGCCTTGTCTGTGGATTACAAGTGTGCCATGTATTGTTTCAGGTGAAAACATTTTCAAGCTTATTGATGATGTTATGACTGACCATGACAGCGAAGGGAGAGAAGTTGTGAAGATACCTTGGAAGAACTGCCTAGCCCTTGGCTGTGATAACTGCAATGTCATGGTGGGAAAGAAGGCTGGGGTCTACGCATTCATGACAAAGAAGCATGGCAATGTGTATCTGGCTGGATGTGTGTGTCATTTGATACATATTGCTGCACAAAAAGGTATTTTTTATTTATTCATCTGTTATTAAAGGCACTAGAGAACCACCCTGCATGCTAAAATGGGTTAATCCACAGCTACACAGTCTAAAAATGTAGTGATCTACCAATTTGTGCAGTTTAAATCGTAGTGGATTGCCAGAAAAACAGGTTTGAAAATATACACAAAATCTAAAATTGTAAAAATAGTATCTGCGTTTGCGAACATGGATACTAATTTTAGAACAGGAACAATATGATCAGTGGCTAGTCCACGCATTGTATAACTCTAATCTCTTTCACTAAGTTCATTTCTCCTTTTGAATTTGTTATAGTCTGAAGTAAAATCCACTTGTTTCAATGACTGCTTACATCGGCATCTAACAGAAAACTACGTTTGAAATTTGAAATCTATCAAGGGACACAACTCGTCATGGCATGAATGACTGCCAAGAAATCTAACTACATGTACTGTGATGTGGTACTAGCAATTTATTTCTGTGTTTGAATATTGTAG
This sequence comes from Theodoxus fluviatilis, assembly GCA_034096865.1. Taxonomy (NCBI): domain Eukaryota; kingdom Metazoa; phylum Mollusca; class Gastropoda; order Cycloneritida; family Neritidae; genus Theodoxus; species Theodoxus fluviatilis. The sequence continues at coordinate 12,671 of JAWQFJ010020508.1, read as the reverse complement.
CAAATCATCCTTTTAACCCCTCACAGGAACGTTTATGACATTACTTGCATACGTGAAAAAATAGAATTAATTATTGAGCGTTTCCTGCATATGAGCGTTTAATATTTTATCAAGTATAAATAACAGAATGCATTATTTCACATGTTACTAAAGATGTACACTAAATTCCACAGTGCAAACCAGTATTCAGTAGGATAATGAGTTGAGTGTACTAATGTGGTATTTGTGTGTGTTTGTTTCAGCATCATCTGAGCTGTCTCTGAAAATCGATGAAGTCCTGGTGGATGTGTACTACTATCTTGACAAGAGCAGCAAAAGACTTGAGGAATTGAAAAACATCCAGCTCCACCATGATGTCAAGGCTACTCGGATCTTAAAGCATGTGCCAACGCGCTGGCTCAGTGTCAGAACATGTCTTCCTCGGCTGTTGGAGAACTGGGGTGCGCTGAAAGAATTCTTTCAAAAGGAAAGACAAGAACGAAAGCAGAAGACCAATTCTCAGGCTGATCGCCTTGAACGTCTGTACACTGTCTTCAGTTCCCAAACATCAAAACTGTACTGCATGTTTCTGAACAGTGCACTGCAAGTGTTTGACGACCAGAATCTTGTGCTGCAGTGTGAAGAGCCGAAAATCCATTTGCTGAGACGAACTATCTTCAAGTTGCAGCGTACCCTCTATGAGAGGTATCTGAAGTCTGTTGCCCTTTCAAACAAGGGTGGGGAACTGTTGCGGGAGGTGAAGTTTGAACAAGCGTACCACCACAAGGCTGATGAAAACCTCACCATTGGAGATGATGCAAGGGAGTTCATCAACAACACAAGCAGCCTTCGGCCAGAGAAAGTGAAGAAATTCTACATGGAGGTGAAGCAGTTCTTCATGACGGCATCTGCATACATCAACAAGAGCTTTCCTTTGGGCAGTGACCATGTGCTGTTGAAGCATGCAGAAGTAGTTGATCCGAATGTGGTGAGGACCAAAATGCAAAATGATGCTGAGGCAACTACACCTGTGCCTGACAAGGATAGTCATCTGGAGTCCATCAAGTACTTCCTTCAAAAGTACCCTGCCCTCATCCCCCCTGGAGGATCTGCAGACAACATCCTGCTGGAATTCTCAAGATTCCAGACTCACATCTTTGAAAGCTTGCCAGATCAAAATGAAACAGGGAGGATAGATGACTTCTGGCAATCTGTCAAAGATCTCAGAGATGAAACCGGCTGTGAGAAATTCCCTCACCTTCCCAGTTTCATGCAGGGGATCCTGACAATACCCCACTCTAGTGCCCATTGTGAGCGAATCTTCAGTCTTGTTCGAAAGAACAGAACAGAAACCAGAGCCAGCATGAGTCAAGAAACATTGGAGTCTCTACTTGTTCTCAAGTCTGTTGGCAAACAAGAAAGGGTGTACACCAATGTTCAGCTTCAGGAGCTGAAATCCTGCTACAAAGAAAGCCTGAAGAAAAAAGACTAGTGTCAAAGTGGAGTCAATGTGAAACTGAGAACGATTGTGAAACTGATTTGTTGGATTGATTGTGAAACAGCGATTGTGCAGTGTACATGGAACTAAGTGCAATTTTGAACAGAAACAATGTATTTGGAGAATTGATGAAATACAGTAGCAGTTGGAACAACAAACAAGTAAGTTATAACAGTTTGAAAATAATGTGAAGTAAACTTGTGTTATGTTCATTTTGTTCAAAATAATGCCGCGATACCGCGATTCGAGTGACTACTGACAAGGAGTCCAAAACTACTGAAATTAGCCCTTTTTAGCCAAAAAACTACTGAGAAGGTATTTTAGAGGTAGGCAGGTCTGAAAAGGTATTCAGTTACATCTACATCACATGAACCCATTAATAATCATAATCAAAAGTCAGCCACCATATTATTCAATACATCTCATGTTCTTCCCTCCCTGAGGGTTGGGAGTAAGGACAGACCCATTGCGTCTCCCAAAGCCATTCATAACATTGAATAACCAGGGAGATTGAGACTGGACTTGATCTTACTCACAGCAGCTCCTGTCATTTTCATGGTTGATGGCCTTGCATAGCCAATGAAGGATCATAGGCCATAAGACCTCAGCAATCCAGCAGTCAGTCAGTCAGTTTATCTGTCAACCTTTCCAATCAGTCGGTCAATCAGTCACTTTATTAAACAATCTGTCAGTAAATAAGTCCGTTGGTCAATCGGGGGTCAGCTAGTCAATCAGTCAATCAGTCTATAGCATCACCAATACGCTGTTTGCAGATTCCCAGCCTGAGCAGTGTGGAGGGTCGGGGTGGAGTGAGGCTTGCTTCCCACACAGTGACAGTGGGGTCCGGCACTGGGGCAGTGAGGGCAGTGGCCCACCCCATGGCCTCTGTCACCCTGCCCTCCACCACCGCCACCACCACCACTGGCACAGAGACAGACTCACAGCCCGCCTTGGAAGAGGCCAGCACCCGTCTCCCTGGAAGCAGTGGCCAGGTAGGGAGAAAGGTATTTCACTTGCACACATTTTCACCTGCATACACAGACGTCTGCATGCAAACACAGGTGAATAAGCATGCAATTCAGTGGCCAGGTAGGGAGAAAGGTATTTCACTTGCACACATTTTCACCTGCATACACAGACGTCTGCATGCAAACACAGGTGAATAAGCATGCAATTCAGTGGCCAGGTAGGGAGAAAGGTATTTCACTTGCACACATTTTCACCTGCATACACAGACGTCTGCATGCAAACACAGGTGACTAAGCATGCAATTCAGTGGCCAGGTAGGGAGAAAGGTATTTCATTTGCACACATTTTCACCTGCATCCGCAGACGTCTGCATGCAAACACAGGTGAATAAGCATGCAATTCAGTGGCCAGGTAGGGAGAAAGGTATTTCACTTGCACACATTTTCACCTGCATACACAGACGTCTGCATGCAAACACACATGCACATTTACACACATAGATAAACATACACAAATGCTTGCTTGCAGGCATGTGAATTTCAAAGTGTGTTGGAAGGGAGAGAGAATACACGGTGGAAACGTGTGTGGTACATGTGCATCTTTTAGTTACTTCATCTGTGGCAGGTTCATTTTTGACTCACATGCGAAGCAAAAGTGAGTCTATGTACTCACCCATTTCGTCCGTCCGGGCGTCCGTAACAAACTTTAATGTTGGATTTTTCTCGAAGACTATTAAGTCTATCAACACCCAATTTGGCATGATGGTGTATGATGACAAGGCATCAAAAAACATGCACAGTGACTTGACCTTGCTTCAAGGTCAAGGTCGCAGGGGTCATAAATGTTGTCTAAAAAACAGCCATTTTTCACATTTTCCCAATTTTCTCTGAAGTTTTTGAGATTGGATACCTCACCTATATCTGGTATATAGGGCAAAGTACGCCCTATCTTTTGATACCAGTTTGATTGACCTTGCTTCAAGGTCAAGGTCACAGGAGGTCTTTAATGTTGGATTGTATACATATTTTGAAGTGACCTTGACCCTGAACTATGGAAGATAACTGTTTCAAACTTAATAATTATGTGGGGCACATGTTATACTTTCATCATGAGACACATTTGTTCACATATCATCAAGGTCAAGGTCACTTTGACCCTTATGAAATGTGACCAAAATGGGGTAGTGAACCACTAAAAGTGACCATATCTCATGGTAGAAAGTGCCAATAAGCACCATTGTGCTTCCTATGTCTTGAATTAACAGCTTTGTGTTGCATGACCTTGGATGACCTTGACCTTGGGTCAAGGTCACATGTATATTGGTAGGAAAAAAGTGTAAAGCATTTCTTAGTGTATGATGTCATTGCTAGGTTTAGTTGTTTGACCTTGAAGGTCACCTGAAGGTCAAGGTCATGTAAAGGTCAAGGTCAAGCATGTGAGTCGTATGGGCTTTGCCCTTCTTGTTCAGTATCAAGATGATAAAATCAGATTGAAAGCAAGACTGGTTATTGCTGTTGTTGTTATTGTTGATTTTATTTATTTGACTCATTAGGGCTGGGTTTCTCAAGTTTCCTCCTGTGGGTTGGGGTAGGTGGGGGATATGTGTGTTTAAGATAGACCCACCACGTCTCTAGGGACACGGTGATTTGATTTGCGCTTAATCTATTCTAATGATTTTCGTGCTCAATGGCCTTCAAAGCTGATAAGCTGTAAAACTCCATCCATCCATCTTCTCAAGAGGTTGAAACCTAGAGTAAGATATTTTCCTTGGGTGGAGAAGACTTATATTCTAGTTTCTTTTTTCTTAGTTTTAACATTACTAGAAAAGGTTTGCAGTCATTTGTAACCATTCTTTACTTGCCCTCAACTAGTTAACTCACTGAACTGAAGTTGATCTTGATGACAGTAAATGCAGATGATGACAGCAACTTTCAATCCTTGTCTTGCCTTCAGGGTGTGGACCTGCTCAGCTCATCCCTGGCGGAGGCGGGGGTGGTGCTGGGAGGCTTCGAGCCAGGGGAGGAAATGCTACCCATGTTTCCCCCACAGTCTCAGGCCTCCGCCCTCCCCCCCACCTCCACTCCACTCCCCTCCACCTCATCTGCCCAGCTGCCGGACCCAACAGCAGGTGCAGAAGGAGATGATGATGATGATGCCATGGACCTGGCAGAGTTCATGGTTTCTGAGGAAGCACTTGCAGAGACGTGTGTGGAGACCACTATTGTCGACAGCGGCAAACCAGGTAGGCTCTGGAGTTGCTGAGGTGTGAGGTGTTGTGGTGATGAGCATGGGGAGGGCAGGCTGGTGGTGGTGGTGGTGGTGGTGGTGGTGGTGGTGGTGGTGGTGGTGGTGGTGGTGGTGGTGGTGGTGGTGGTGGGTTGGTTGGGTGGTGGGTGGGTGGGTGGTTGGTGGGTGGGTGGGTGGGTGGGTGGGTGGGTGGGTGGGTGAGTGGATGGGTAGTGGGTGGGTGGGTAGTGGGTGGGGGGTGGTTGGAGGTGGGTTGGTAGTTGGGTGGTGGTTGGGTGGGTGGTGGTTGGGTGGGTGGGTGGGTGGGTGGGTGGTGGGTGCGTTGGGGGGTGGGTGGGGGGGTGGTGGGGAGGATGAGGATGAGGAGGATGGTGGTAGTGATTTTTGTAATGGTTTCTCTTCAGGGTACTTAGGCCTGGAGCATGGAAGCAAAATACAGAATGTAAAACATGGAGGAAAATGCTGGGAATTTGGCAACCACAGGCAGAAAACTGACTTGCAGTATCCGCACACAAACAGCTTTGACACAGATGAATGCATTCACACACACACACACACACACACACACACACACATATATATATGCATACACATATATGCATACACATATGCACATGCATGCATGTACACACACACACACATGCACATAGAGTGTATGCTTTCATTTGTTGGTCTAGTTCTAAGACACCACCCTCCCCAACCACTGCCCTCTCACCCCCACCCAAAAAAAACTACCAAAAACCCTTCATTTATCTGATGAGCTTTTTTTTCTGCATCATCACAAGCTGAAATAGAACAAATTATTTGATGACTTGTGGAAGGTATGACTGACTGAAACAGCACAAAATATCATCTTGCAGGGTGTGTCCTTCTGTTAGAAGCATCGCAGTGCATTTTCTTTGGTCTCTTGCTGCAGACAAGAAGACAGTCGGGGGCAAGGGGAGTCAGGTCCCAGCATCCTCCCTGGAAGAGTACCTGGAGGAACTGCCAGCTGTTGAGGATGACCAGGACAGAGGCCAAGCAGAAAGCAGCCAGCCTGACGTCCTCAGTCTTCCCTACAGCACTGCCTCCTCCACTGCTGCCATGACTACCTCAGCGGAGCTCCCCATCTCAACCAGTTCAGCAGAGTTTCCAGTCTTGACTATTCCAGCAGAACTTCCTACCTCCACTAGTTCGGCAGACCTTCTCTTCTCCACTAGTATTGCTGGGGTGTCTGTCTCAATGAGTTCAGCAGAGCTCCCCACCACGACTAGTTCAGCACAAGTTCCTTTCTCTGCTAGTTCAGCAGAGCTTCTTGCTTCAACAGTTGCAACAGAGCTTCATGTCTCAACTAGTTCAGCAGAGTTTTCTGTCTTGACCAGCTCTGCAGAGCTTCCTGCTTCAACAGTGTCAGCAGAGCTTCCTACCTTGACAGTTTCTGCAACACTCTCTGCCTTGACTAGTTCTGCAGACCTTTCTGCCTCAACTAGCTCTGCAGAGCTTCCTGCCTCAACTAGCTCTGCAGAGCTTCCTGTCTCAGCTAGTTCAGCACAGGCTTCTATGCCTACCAGTTCAGCTGAACTACCTGCCTTGACCAGTTCTGCAGAGCTTCCTGCTTCCACCACCACCACAGCCTCCAGTGTGCCAGACCTAGTTCCTGTAAGCGGTGCTGCCGTCACCTCCACTGTCACACCCATCGTCCCCTCCTTTACGGAAGCCTTCATCACCGCGGCCACCAATAGTGCCATTGCTACCTCAACAAAGGATGTTACTGCTACCACCATGGATGTTTTAGGCTCAACTGCTGACAGTGTTGTCACCACAAGTAGTGACAGTGCTGCTATTGACAACTCCATCATCACCAGTGGTGATGATGCCATTGTTGCCAGTTTCATTGTCACCACCACAGTTTCCACTCCCTCCTCCACCACCACCACTACCACTACTGCTACAGAGTATCCTCTGGTAATGAGTACACCTGTGGAAGCTACAAGCACTGCTGCTGTGAGTGACTTTCCCATCATGGAAGTGACTAGCGAGGATCCATCATTTGTCCCAGAGGTAGGTGCCCCAGTGACCGTGATGGGGACCCTCACTGAAGAAGAGGTGTTTGTGGACATGAGTGGGATGGATATGTGCTACACAGAAATCAGTGGGTCAGACATCCCTTCCAAGAGCGAAAGTAGCCTCCACCCAGTCTTGTCAATCTCAGGCGAAAGCGTGGGGGTTCTCTCAACCTCGTCTGAAGTGCAGTCCAGCTGTAGCAGCATTGGCAGTGTGCCTGTAATAGAGGCTGGAGGTGACAGTGTCTCAGACTCATCCACTGTCGCCACGTCTCTGTCCTCCCCCTCTGTGCTGGATACCTTCTCTGGCATTTCTATGGCATCCATACTTAGTCCTGCGGGATCCATCGCCCTCTCCCTGGTCCAGACACGCTCCAAGCCCAGCGCCTTCATTCCCCTGGAGAGTGTGACCAGGTCCCAGGCGCCCATCAACATCATCACCCGAGTGCAAGTATGTAGCCACTGTAGCTTGAGAGGCTCCCGCCTGCAGGTCTTGATTCCATGAATGGGGTTTTTCTCCTGGGACTCTCAATGTCTTTGCCATTTGTCTGTTATTTAGCCAAAAGCTTCAATATTTTGTTTTGGTGTAGATTACTGGTAGCACCAGGAGAAACATAGTTTATGGTCTCTCTGGCCACGGAAAATCATTTTGTTTGTGCTGTAGAGAGTGTGTGTGTGTGTCTGTGTGTGTGTGTGTGCATAGTTTCCATTGTTCAAAATCCTTTTCAATTTGCACTTGTTTGTCTTGATCATTCATATGTATGGAAAAAACTTATTAAAAAAAATCTGTTGTGTGTGTGTGTGTGTGTGTGTGTGTGTGTGTGTGTGTGTGTGTGTGCATGTGTAGGTTTCTGGGAGGAACCTAAGAAATATAGCTTGTGGTTTCTTTGGCTAGAGAAAAGTGTTAGAACTATGGTGTGTGTGTGTGTGTGTGTGTGTGTGTGTGTGTCTGTGCATGTGCATGCGAGTGTGTAGTTTAGATTATTCTACATCCTTTTTTTAAATCATGCTTACCTGTTGTAAGGATTTCTTTCTTATTTGTTTGAATTTGAATAGCATTCTTACTGTGCTTTAATTTGAGGCACAAGGATCCCATGCTAGGATGTACACAACTCTCCATTGTTGTTGTTGTGACAAGCCTCCACTTGACCCTGGCCTCTCTTTACCAGTCCTCTGCTGTTCCTCCATCACCGTCATCATCGCAGTCATCATCACAGTCGTCATCGCAGTCATCGGCAGTTGCTATGCTGGAGCCTGGGGTAGTTGAGGCCCTGGCAGAGATGACTGGCTTGGAGGCAGGCCAAGTGGGAGGCAGCGAAGGCCAGCCCTCCTCTCTGTCCATCCTGGACCAGCCTGGAGCTGTGCAGGTGGCTGTGGACACATCAGAGGTAAGAGTTGTTGTTGTTGTTGTTGTTGTTGTTGCATACCTGGGCTAAACACTCCCAGGATCACCCAAGTGGGTGAGATGATTGCGTGTGTGACTGTTTTTGAACACCCCGCCATATAGGCAGCCAAGAGGTAAGAGTGTAGTGCAAGGGAAAAGAACACACTGAAACACAGACATGTAGGTGTGATGGTGGACAAATTAAATCGGATGCACAGAGGTGTAGACATGGTGACTGACACACAGACAGATGCACTGCCATGTAGATATAATGACAGACATACAGACTGATACACGGGCATGTAGATATAATGACAGACATACAGACTGATACACGGGCATGTAGATGTAATGACAGACATGCAAGCAGATGTACAGAGATGTAGAAATAATGACGGACATGCAGTCAGACACATAAAAATGTAGACATATAAACAGATGCTTAGACAGATGTACTAACTTGTATACTGACAGATGCAAAAAGGTGTAATAATAATAATAATAGATCACTTTTATACCGCGCAATACTCCCACACAGTGAGACTCAAAGCGCCTTAAAAAAATTAGAAATAAAAAGAAAAGACAATAAGAATGTAAATGAAAAGTAATATACATCAAGGTAGGAGAAACAAAGATGAAAAGCAGATGATATAAAACAGCACAGCAACACAAACCAGACATTCAGTCAACATTCATACAGACGAAAAAAAAACAAAACAAACAGTTTATACAGATATGTACAATGCACTAACGGTTCTCAGGAAGCAGTCAGGCCCTAGGGGCACTACACTGAAAAAGCTTTACGGAAAAAATGGGTCTTGAGGTTAGATTTGAAGGAAGGAAGAGAAGTGATGCCACGGAGAGATGACGGCAGAGCATTCCAGACAGAAGGTGCTTGAAAGTGAAAGGATCTCTGGCCAAAGGATTTGGTGGTGGTTTTAGGTTTGCAGAGAAGTTTTTCAGAGCCTGAGCGGAGAGAGCGAGAGGGTTGGTAGATCTGAAGAAGAGATGAGAGATAGGGCGGCAGAGTTCCATCAAAGCAACGGAAGGCGAGAGTGGCGAGTTTGTACTGGATCCTGTACTCAACAGGAAGCCAGTGGAGTTTCATGAAAAGAGGGGTAACATGTGTTCTCTTGGATTTTCTGAAAATGAGACGGGCAGCGTTGTTTTGAACTCGCTGAAGGCGAGAGATTTGTTTGGATGGTAGTCCTGCAAGCAGGGAGTTGCAGTAGTCGAGACGGCTTAGAATGAGGGAAGTGACAAGCTGAATGACAGCCTCTTGTGTGAGAAAGCTACGGACAGAGGAGATCTTTCTCAGTTGGAAGTTGCAGGAGCGGCAGATCTGACTGATTTGTTCATGCATTGAGAGTGTTGAGTCAATCAAGACACCCAGATCCCTAACAGACTTTTGAAATGGAATTTCAGTCCCACCCACCTCCAAAAAGTGATCAGAAACAAGAGACAGTGACTTCTGAGAACCCACACAGAGAGATTCAGTTTTGCTGTCATTCAGGCAGAGTTTGTTTTGGAGCATCCAGTCTTTGATGGAGGAAATGCAGAGAGATAAGTTGTGGAGAATGATAGACGGGTCACGAGGAGGAGCGGAGTCTTGAAGCTGGGTGTCATCAGCATATTTGTGAAAATTGCAGTTGTGGGCTTTGATGATGTCAGAAAGGGGCAGGGTATAGAGTGTGAACAGAACTGGCCCAAGCACCGAGCCCTGAGGGACTCCGTACTTGAGTGCTCTGGGAGAAGAAAGAAGGCCATTGACAGAGACAGTTTGTTTGCGGTCAGATAGGTAGGATGAGAACCAGGTAAGAGCTGAACCAGAGATGCCAAAGGTAGAAGAGAGACGAGAAATAAGGATAGAATGATCAATAGTGTCAAACGCTGCGGACAGGTCCAACAGCGCAAGGACAGAGGTTTCTTTATTGTCGGCGGAGGAGAGCAGGAGGTCAGAGATGTGAAGTAAAGCAGTTTCAGTGGAGTGGTTTTTCTTGTAGGCGGACTGGAACGTGTCAAGCAGGCCGTTGGCTAGAAGGTGTTCTTGAAGTTGGGACAGAATGACTTTTTTAGTAGTTTTGAAACAAAGGGAAGATTCGAAATGGGACATAGTGTAGGCATAGTGACAGACATGCAGACAGATGCACAAACATGTAGCTATATTGACAGATGCATAAGACAAACTGGTGTACTGACAGGATGACAGACACAAGAAGAAAAAAAAACCAGACACAGAAGGAGTGAGAGACAGATTAAAAAGCCACCGAGACATGCACTTATGCGTACAGAGGAATGCTGACAAATGGTGATTTAGACAGATGGAAATGAGATTTAAGGAAAGTCAGTGCAAGATGGAGTTTCCAACCAGATGCTGGTTCTGTATTTAAAAAATTGAAATTCCTTTTCTGTCTTTGCTGTTCATGAATTTAGCCTTGGTGGCAGAACCACCCCAACCCACACTGCCTTCTGTCTCTGCTCCCAGCAGGTTGTAGGGGAGGAGCAGTTGCTGGGGGCAGGTTTTGTGGGGGAGAGCCAGGGGGACCAAGACATGGCCGGTCTACGCAACACCAAGCGCAAGCGCCGAGCCCCCTCGGGCCTCGAGGAGTTACAGCCTACGCCCTCCAGCTGGGTTCGCTCTGCACTTGTGTAAGTGACTCTCCTGTCATGGTGACCAACAGTTGGGGTGTGAGAGTGGTGACTGATGTAGTAATGATAATTGGTGGTGGCGGTGGCGGTGGTAGTGGTGGCAGTGGCAGTTGTGGTGGTGGTAGTGGTGGTGGTTGCAAAGATGGTGATGATGTTGCCTGCCGTGATGATGGTGGTGATGACTATAAGAAATAACATCATTATGACAATGATGGTAATGTTGATATTGGTGATGACTATGAGAAATGAAATCATTTTGACAATGGTTGCAGTGAAGATGATATTGATGACTATGAGAAATGACATCACTGACAATAATGGCAGTGATGATGATAGTGATGGCCATGAGAAATGACATTATGACACTGGTGGCAGTGATGATGATAGTGATGGCCATGAGAATGACATACTATGACAATGGTGGCAGTGATGATGATAACGATGACAATGAGAAATGACATCATTATGACAGTGGTGGCAGTGTTGATGGTAGTGATGACAATGAGAAATGACATTATGACAATGATGGCAGTGATGATGATAGTGATGACAATGAGAAATGACATCATTATGACAGTGGTGGCAGTGATGATGATAGTGATTGACAATGAGAAATGACATCATTATGACAGTGGTGGCAGTGATGATGATAGTGATTGACAATGAGAAATGACATCATTATGACAATGGCAGCAGGGATGGTGGCGGTGTGTCAAGGGAATGAGAAATTCTGAGAAAATGAAAATTCCTTGTGTGAAGATAAAGTGCAGACAGCCCCTGTCTTTCAAGCTTGCAATTTCTTTTTCTTTTTCACTCCTTAATCAGGAATGACATGTTGGGAACCAAGATTCACTTCTGACATGAAAACCAGTCCATGCATATGTGCAAGTTGTAAAGGCCAAAAAAGTCAGCTAATAATGCACATCAAATGCATCCATATCATCTCAGTTGTCAAGTATTGTTTGAGTTGTATCATCAAGGCATCAACAGAGGAGATTGGGTACTTGACAATTGGAAGAACGAAGGCTTCCTCACTCGCCAAGCATGTGTCAAGTGTGAGGAAAGAGTACCTAAAGTGTTAAGAAAAAATCATACATACAATTCTAATAAGTTTTTCATGTAAAACTCATAATTTATTATCCCAACTAAATATGTCTTCTACTTTTTCCTCAAACCAAGTGAAAATATATTTCTCTTTCTTTCTGTCCGTCTTTTTATCATTTTGTGCCAACACTTAGAACCACAAAGTTGTTGTTGTTGTTGCTGCGTACCTGGGCTAAACACTCCCAGGATCACCCAAGTGGGTGAGATTATTGCGTGTGTGACTGTTTTTGAACACCCTGCCATATAGGCAGCCACACTCCGTCTTCAGGGGATTTGATCTCTGTCTCCAGAGAATGCCAGTTGTTATGTTAGGAGCTTACCACGGCTGAAGATAATCCCCACATAACAGTACAACATAACAACATTTTGCTGTAGCCTTGGTTTTTGGCTGGAGTCAACAAATAACAACAGCCTTTGCCCAAGGCAAGGAACCACAAAGTGAGTCTCTAGGCGCCCATGGCATTGATGGATGTCTCGGTCCTCCTTTCCAGAATCTTGCAGAAAGTGTCTCGCTTCCGGGGTTCCAACCGCAAAGCGGCAGACTGGTTCCTGCAGCCTGTGGACATCAAGGATGTTCCAGACTACTTTGAGTTCATCAAGACGCCCATGGACTTTGGCACCATCAAGAAAAAACTGGAGGTAGGCCTGCAGTCCTCCGCCCTTGGCATTCAGCCAAGTTGTCGCTGTGCAGCACCACGGGGATGGTGTAATGGCTGTTACTGATACTAGGATGTTTATAAGCAAGGATGAATTTTGCATGTTAATTTTTATGAAAATGCAATATTCTTATACAGCCCAG
>JAWQFJ010020507.1:0-12844 GCA_034096865.1 Theodoxus fluviatilis | reverse complement strand
TCCTTCTGTCTTGTCTTTCTTCCTCCTTCTGTCTTGTCTTGTCTTCCTCCTTCTGTCTTGTCTTTCTTCCTCCTTCTGTCTTGTCTTCCTCTTTCTGTCTTGTCTTCCTCCTTCTGTCTTGTCTTGTCTTCCTCCTTCTGTCTTGTCTTTCTTCCTCCTTCTGTCTTGTCTTGTCTTCCTCCTTCTGTCTTGTCTTTCTTCCTCCTTCTGTCTTGTCTTCCTCTTTCTGTCTTGTCTTCCTCCTTCTGTCTTGTCTTGTCTTCCTCCTTCTGTCTTGTCTTCCTCCTTCTGTCTTGTCTTCCTCCTTCTGTCTTGTCTTCCTCTATCTGTCTTTTCTTCCTCCTTCTGTCTTGTCTTCCTCCTTCTGTCTTGTCTTTCTTCCTTTTTCTGTCTTGTCTTCCTCCTTCTGTCTTGTCTTCCTCTTTCTGTCTTGTCTTCCTCCTTCTGTCTTGTCTTCCTCCTTCTGTCTTGTCTTCCTCCTTCTGTCTTGTCTTCCTCCTTCTGTCTTGTCTTCCTCTTTCTGTCTTGTCTTCCTCCTTCTGTCTTGTCTTCCTCCATCTGTCTTGTCTTCCTCTTTCTGTCTTGTCTTCCTCCTTCTGTCTTGTCTTCCTCTTTCTGTCTTGTCTTCCTCCTTCTGTCTTGTCTTCCTCTTTCTGTCTTGTCTTCCTCCTTCTGTCTTGTCTTCCTCTTTCTGTCTTGTCTTCCTCCTTCTGTCTTGTCTTCCTCCTTCTGTCTTGTCTTCCTCCTTCTGTCTTTTCTTCCTCCTTCTGTCTTGTCTTCCTCCTTCTGTCCTGTCTTCCTCCTTTTCTTTGCCTCCTCCCTACTGCCGTCCAACTTCTTCTTTCAGATGAGCTGCTGAATATTACCTCTGTGTCCTCTCTCTTTACTCTTCCTCCCAGCCTTCTGTAGACATGTCTACAGACCCCCTTTAGGTGGATTCACACACTCACACACACACACACACACACACATTCACACACATGCATGCACGCATGCATGCACGCATGCACACACACATACACACACACACACACCTTCCAAATTGTTGAAATTGCTGAAATGGCTAAGTTGTCCCACAAATCCACTTTTCTGACAAACATTTCAGAAAGAATATCTTTTGCTGTGAGGTGGGGTGGAGGAAATAACAAGAAATCTATCGATGTGCATCATGGCCAGTACATCTTGATCACTTCGTTCTACATAGCGGAGACATGTCTAACATGTAAACTGCTTTACACTTATGTTCAAGTGTATGAAATGGATGCTGTTGTCTTCTGTAGAAAGAAAGGTGCATGTAAACGTTATTAAAATTTTTAAAAATAACTTTATCCCCCCAAACATAGCTGCATTTCTCCTTTTGTTGATGGTTGTCCCCCCTAAGTGGAGAGGGGGGTAGGCATGTCAGCTTCTGATGAAGGAGCTGCTTCATCCCGTGTGTGACTGGAGGCCGTGCTTGCTGCAGGCTGGCTGGAGGTGGTGCTGGACCGTCGCCTGAAGCAGGATGACTGGCGAGGGCTTGCGGAGACTGTGCAGGACAACATTGCCACGCCCAGCCGCTTCATCCTGATGCTGGAGGACGGTGCTGCCCAGGGCGAGGTCTGTGAACTGTGTACAGAATATGGCGCCTCTGTGACAGCCAGGCATGGCTCTGTTCTGAGTTTTTGGTGTTTCATTCTTTTGTCTTCTCCATACAGGGTTTTTATAGTCTCAGCCAAACCTGAAAAACAGCAGTCAGTTGTTGTTGTTGTTGTTGTTGCGTACCTGGGCTAAACACTCACAGGATCACCCAAGTGGGTGAGATGATTGCATGTGTGACTGTTTTTGAACACCCCGCCATATAGGCAGCCACACTCCGTCTTCAGGGGATTTGATCTCTGTCTTCAGAGAATGCCAGTTGTTATGTTAGGAGCTTATCATGGCTGAAGATAATCCCCACATAACAGTACAACATACAACATTTTGCTGTAGCCTTGGTTTTTGGCTGGAGTCAACAAATAACAACAGCCTTTGCCCAAGGCAAACAGCAGTCAGTTTGTAAGCTGCATTGTGTGTCCCTCATACACAAAAGTGAGAACTGAGAAATGCAAATGTGCTCAGTGGAAAATAGGGTAGGAATCTGATGGGAGATGACAGTAGGAAACAGCAGGCTGTTGCTCAAAAGTTTAAAAACTTGTGTTTAATGATGGAATTAAATTTCTCAGATGTAGGTCTTTGTTAGTCTTATTAATCTTTTTCCTTTCCTTCCTCCCTCTCTGTCTGTGTGTCTGTCTGACTGTGTCTGTCTCTCTGTGAGTCTATCTGTTAATCCGTCTGTCTTTCTGTATATCTGTCTGTATGTCTGTGTGTCCGTCTGTCCATGTGTCTGTCTGTCTGTGTGTTTGTCCGTCCCTCCCTCCCTCCCTAAATCCTCCCAACTCCCCCCCCCCCCCCCCTCTCTCTCTCTCTCTCTTTTGCTCAGCAGTGATGTGTGCTGTATTGATGGAGTTCATTTTCTGCTTACAGGAGAGTATGGCATGCTTCCCGTCAATGTGGGCAAACACTCTGTCTGAAGCCCTGTCAAATCCCCCAATGGTCCTCACTGTGGAGAACTGGAAGGGAGTGCTATTGCCTGAGTGAGTGGTACTTCTGTAGAGCAATGGAAGGGAGCGCTATTGCCTGAGTGAGTGGTACGTCTGTAGAGCAATGGAAGGGAGCGCTATTGCCTGAGTGAGTGGTACTTCTGTAGAGAACTGGTAGGGAGCGCTATTGCCTGAGTGAGTGGTACTTCTGTAGAGAACTGGAAGGGAGCGCTATTGCCTGAGTGAGTGGTACTTCTGTAGAGAACTGGTAGGGAGCGCTATTGCCTGAGTGAGTGGTACTTCTGTAGAGAACTGGAAGGGAGCGCTATTGCCTGAGTGAGTGGTACTTCTGTAGAGCAATGGAAGGGAGCGCTATTGCCTGAGTGAGTGGTACTTCTGTAGAGAACTGGTAGGGAGCGCTATTGCCTGAGTGAGTGGTACTTCTGTAGAGAACTGGAAGGGAGCGCTATTGCCTGAGTGAGTGGTACTTCTGTAGAGCAATGGAAGGGAGCGCTATTGCCTGAGTGAGTGGTACTTCTGTAGAGCAATGGAAGGGAGCGCTATTGCCTGAGTGAGTGGTACTTCTGTAGAGCAATGGAAGGGAGCGCTATTGCCTGAGTGAGTGGTACTTCTGTAGAGAACTGGAAGGGAGCGCTATTGCCTGAGTGAGTGGTACTTCTGTAGAGAACTGGAAGGGAGTGCTATTGCCTGAGTGAGTGGTACTTCTGTAGAGCAATGGAAGGGAGCGCTATTGCCTGAGTGAGTGGTACTTCTGTAGAGAACTGGAAGGGAGTGCTATTGCCTGAGTGAGTGGTACTTCTGTAGAGCAATGGAAGGGAGCGCTATTGTCTGAGTGAGTGGTACTTCTGTAGAGAACTGGTAGGGAGCGCTATTGCCTGAGTGAGTGGTACTCCTGTGGAGAACAGGAAGGGAGCGTTATTGCCTGAGTGAGTGGTACTCCTGTGGAGAACAGGAAGGGAGCGTTATTGCCTGAGTGAGTGGTACTCCTGTGGAGAACTGGAAGGGAGCGCTATTGCCTGAGTGAGTGGTACTCCTGTGGAGAACTGGAAGGGAGTGCTATTGCCTGAGTGAGTCATAAATCAACAGTAATCAACAAATTGTGCTGTCTCATCTTCCCTGCTCTATGAGCACTAGGAGAATCTACTATTTGAGTAAACAGCATTTGTTTGCTGTCTAGGTGGACTTGGCAGCTCACCGCCATGTCCTGCAACCTGAAGCTCGTCACCCTGCGCACTCTGCCTCCACACCCCAGCAGCGAGGCCTCAGCTCTGCTGATTGTCCACAATGTGGGCATCGACTGCAGATACCCTGCCTCCGGCCCTTTCATCAAATGCTTTGTTAACGTGAGTTTTTGCTGCTTTTATGCTTTAGCTACAATGGAGACTTTTTATTGCCATTGCAAAGTTTTGATGTGACCGTTGTGTCACCGATGAATGTGAAAAAAGGTTAAATGCCGAGGTCGAACACAAATGAACCCAGAAAGAAAGACACTAGGTCCGACAAAAATTGACATCTTTCATGAGAAAGAAAGGTGGTCCTGAGAAGGGCCGTTTTCGTTAGCTGGTCACACGCCAACCTCTCTCATCTTTTGGCCCGAAGAAGGAACCAAGTCCAAAAGCTTTCCAAGCTAAGAAGAAGAACTTGCAAGAGAACCACGCTGCCACCCAAGAGACAGACCCTAGGAGGACTTGACTGGCCTCGTTGGAGGAAACTCTTCACAGCGTGTGACCAGCAAACATTAACGGCCCTTCTCAGGGCCACTTTTCTTTCTCAAGAAAGAACACAATTGTTGTCGAACCAAGTGTCATCCCTTTTTTGACTCACATGCGAAGCAAAAGTGAGTCTATGTACTGAGCCGTGTCGTCCGTCCGTCCGGGCGTCTGGGCGTAAAAAACTTAAACGTTGGATTTTTCTCGGAGACTATTAAGTCTATCAACACCAAATGTGGCATGATGGTGTATGATGACAAGGCCTCAAAAAACGTACATAGTGACTTGACCTTGCTTCAAGGTCAAGGTCACAGGAGCCATAAATGTGGTCTCAAAAACAGTCATTTTTCACATTTTCCCAATTTTCTCCCACGTTATTGAGAATGGCGACCTTAGCTACAAGTGGTATATAGGTCAAAGCAAGCCCTATCTTTTGATACCTGTTTGGTTGACCTTGCTTCCAGGTCAAGGTCACAGGAGCTCTTCAAAGTTGGATTTATACATATTTTGAAGTGACCTTGACCCTGAACTATGGAAGATAACTGTTTCAAACTTAATAATTATGTGGGGCACATGTTATACTTTCATCATGAGCCACATTTGGTCACATATCATCAAGGTCAAGGTCACTTTGACCCTTATGAAATGTGACCAAAATGGGGTAGTGAACCACTAAAAGTGACTATATCTCATGGTAGAAAGTGCCAATAATCACCATTGTGCTTCCTATGTCTTGAATTAACAGCTTTGTGTTGCATGACCTTGGATGACCTTGACCTTGGGTCAAGGTCACACGTATTTTGATAGGAAAAATGTGTAAAGCATTTCTTAGTGTATGATGTCATTGGTAGGTTTAGTTGTTTGACCTTGACCTTGAAGGTCACCTGAAGGTCAAGGTCATATAAAGGTCAAGGTCAAGCGTGTGAGTCGTATGGGCTTTGCCCTTCTTGTTCTTTCTATGTGAAAAGTTGTTAAATTATGTTTAAGGTTGTTTTACTGACCTTGATACGAGTCACTCCAAGGAAGAATATTTTCATTCAAGGGAGTCTTTGGTGAGCTTTCTGGTCAGACCCTCGACAGCTTGGTCAAACTGCAATTTTTCTCAACAGTCACTTTGACACAGAAAAAGCTCCCTTGAACTAGTGATATCCAATAACCTCTACGTAACAGTGGAGTTGTACCCCATTGGGATAGACCTGCCATGAAGCATTTTTGTAAAACTTGATTTATCAAGACTTATTTTTAAATGTTTACAATTTTTTTTTAAATAAGCTTAGGTTGGACCCCTTTAATGAGGCTTTCTCCTATCCATGACCACTTTTTTTAAAGGTTGTAAGTTGAAGGATCAACTGTATTTTGTTGTTGTTGGTGTTGTTGTTGTTTTAATTGCTATGCTAGATCAGAGGGGAGTTACAACAACAGTTTGATTGCATGACTGAACATTGAATGTCAATGCAGTGATCATGCCATGGGATAATCATATGCATCAAGAGATCATAGCACACAAGTGTCTCTCTCTCTCTCTCTCTCTCTCTCTCTCTCTCTCTCTCTCTCTCTCTCTCTCTGTCTCTGTCTCTGTCTCTCTGTCTCTGTCTGTCTCTGTCTCTGTCTGTCTCTGTCTCTGTCTCTGTGTCTCTCTCTCTGTCTGTCTGTCTCTCTCTCTCTCTCTCTCTCTCTCTCTCTCTCTCTCTCTCTCTCTCTCTCTCTTCTTTTCTTCATATCCTATCTTGTTTTTTCAGCCAAAATTGACGAATTCTGGCACCAGCCCATTTTTGCAATTCTGTGGGACAGGGCAAAAATGTTTGATGCAGTATAACTTTGCATAATGGGTTTTCCTATGACATGAGACTCGTCAAGGAAGAGCATGGTGAGGAACATCTGACATGGGTCACCCTCGTGTGTGTTCTACTGTGGCGCAGAATGATCACTGGCCTTCAGTGCAAATCAAGAGCAAATGTCTTGCACTGACTCAGGAGGGGATGGGGAGGTGGGGGAAGAGGGGTTAGGATGAGGGAAGGGTGATGGAAAATTTGAGTTGTGTGTATGCATTGAGAGATTTATATTGAATATCAGGGAGCTTGCAGGCAGCGGAACTGAATTTTTTTCCCCACTGGGGACTTTGATAAGTCTAGAAGCCTTGTAATGGTTTCTTAAAGATATCATTGATGTCCCTAGGAATTGACCAACTGAATGAGAAAGAGCACTAATGAAGCAGGTATTTATGTCTTATCAGTGTAGGCAAGTAGTGAAGATGCTCGCCAGCTGTGGCTGGCAGCTGGTGAGTGCAAGCACAAAGCTGCAGAGATCCTTGAGCCGTTCTCTCGGGCAAGATGCTCTGTTAGGCCAAAATAAAAAAAGTTGTGGTTACAGTAACCCTACCAACCTTTTTTTCTGCCGACCCTAAACATTTGTCTTTAATATATATAAAAAAAGAAGAAAAGATGGTAGACAAGAAAGTGCATGCAGTCCCATATTCCATGCCCTATGCACACTAAGGGAATCCACTATTTAATTTTTGACTCACATGCGAAGCAAAAGTGAGTCTATGTACTCACCCGTGTCGTCCGTCCGTCCGTACGGGCGTAAAATACTTAAACGTTGGATTTTTCTCGGAGACTATTAAGTCTATCAACACCAAATGTGGCATGATGGTGTATGATGACAAGGCCTCTAAAACCATACATGGTGACTTGACCTTGCTTCAAGGTCAAGGTCACAGGAGCCATAAATGTGGTTTCAAAAACAGTCATTTTTCACATTTTCCCAATTTTCTCCCACGTTATTGAGAATGGCGACCTTAGCTACAAGTGGTATATAGGGCAAAGTAATCCCTATCTTTTGATACCAGTTTGGTTGACCTTGCTTCAAGGTCAAGGTCACAGGAGCTCTTCAAAGTTGGATTGTATACCTATTTTGAAGTGACCTTGACCCTGAACTATGGAAGATAACTGTTTCAAACTTAATAATTATGTGGGGCACATGTTATACTTTCATCATGAGACACATTTGGTCACATATCATCAAGGTCAAGGTCACTTTGACCCTTATGAAATGTGCCCAAAACGGGGTAGTGAACCACTAAAAGTGACCATATCTCATGGTAGAAAGTGCCAATAAGCACCATTGTGCTTCCTATGTCTTGAATTAACAACTTTGTGTTGCATGACCTTGGATGACCTTGACCTTGGGTCAAGGACACATGTATTTTGGTTGGAAAAATGTGTAAAGCATTTCTTAGTGTATGATGTCATTGGTAGGTTTAGTTGTTTGACCTTGACCTTGAAGGTCACCTGAAGGTCAAGCTCATATAAAGGTCAAGGTCAAGCATGTGAGTCGTATGGGCTTTGCCCTTCGTGTTTTTAAATTGTCTTCTGTTAAAGTTTCATGTATGGTCAATCTGGCCTCTTTTGAAAGGAAAAAGAAAGAAAGAAAAAAGTTCAGGCCAACCAATCAACCCTTTTATCTTTTGCCATATTACCTTCCTTAACCACCACTTTTTTGGGGGGAAGGGGGGGGGGGGGGCGCGGGCTTAGCGTTGCATTTCACTACCCTTTAAAACAAATATGAGCTAGCATGGGTTGGAATACTCCCTCCCCACAGAGCAAAGATCTTGCCAGTACCTGGCTTTATATATTCCATCCATCTGTTTTTGCATTTGTCAGGGAGGCCAGTATAGGATTCATGTAAAATGAACAGCTGCTTGAAACCTAGAGGTGATTGATGAATTGCTGTAGAAAGCCAACCCCTTTTCCTTCACCTCTACAGCTCTTGTCTGCCTGTGGTTGGGGGTAAGAACTGATCCAGCAAGTCTCACGTGAAGATTTGTCGGAGATGAACTTTTGTGGACATTGAGACTTGACTTGCTCTTAACTCTAGCCAGATCTGATGGTTTTTGTGATCAATGGCCTTATGTATTCTACAGAGGCTGAATAGGACATCATTCATTCATTCATTCATTCATTCATTTATTAATCATTCATCATTCAATCATTCAATATTCATCATTCAATCATTCATTCATTCATGTATGTTTCCCCCTGCTTGCAGATTGGTCTGTACATGGACATGTTTCTCAGGATGAACATGGTGGCAGAAGAGACCAGTCTGACGGGCACGTCTTCCTTGGGAAACACGCACACCAACGCCAGTGGTGAGGTGCCCGTACCTGTAATGCACCTCAAGACATTGAAAGTGAAGTTTTACAGAAAGACATAAGTAATGTGCCATGTCCCCTATCTCCACAGTCCTCCCATGCGGTACTGCCCCGTACAGGTAGCTGAGGCATGGCCCAGCACTCTAGTCCTCCTATTCAAACTTGTATTTTAGTGCCTAAACTGATAGCTGTGTCTTGGATATGAAAAGATTATAATAACAACAAAAGCCAAAACCCATGAGAAACAAACAAACAAAAACTGTGTCAATTCCTCTTCCATTTGCCTGGTTGTCATCCCCCTGTGGGTTTGGGGTATGAGCAGACCACATGGTGTGTCTGTGGGAAGGTGTAGAGGTCAATGACTCAGAAAATGAAACCTGGACTTGCTCATTCTTCAGTTAACCTCAAGAACTTGGCTGGTCAGTGGCCTTGCACAACCTACAATGGTTTACAGGTCATGAAGCCTCATCCATCCATCCATCCATCCACACATCCATCCATCCACACATCCATCCATCCATCCATTCATCCACACATCCATCCATCCATCCATCCATCCATCCATCCATCTCATCCATCCATCCCATCCCTCTATTCCATCCCTTCCTCTATCCCTCCCTTCCATCCCATCCATCCATCTATCCATCCATCCATCCATCCATCCTATCCACCCATCCCTCCATCCCATTAAATCCCTCCCTCCCTCCCCTCCCTTCCTTCCTCCCTCCCTTCCTTCCTCCCTGCCTGCTTCCCTCCCTCCCTCCCTCCCTTTCCATCCCTCCCTCCTATTCAATCCCTCCCTCCCTCCCATTCAATCCCTCCCTCCCTCCCTCCCATTCCATCCCTCCCTCCCATTCAATCCCTCCTTCCCTCCCTCCCTCCCTCCCTCCCTCCCATTCCATCCCTCCCTCTCTCCCTCCCTCCCATTCCAT
This sequence comes from Theodoxus fluviatilis, assembly GCA_034096865.1. Taxonomy (NCBI): domain Eukaryota; kingdom Metazoa; phylum Mollusca; class Gastropoda; order Cycloneritida; family Neritidae; genus Theodoxus; species Theodoxus fluviatilis. The sequence goes on along the minus strand of JAWQFJ010020507.1, from coordinate 3,471 downwards.
CCCTCCCTCTCTCCCTCCCTCCCTCCCTCCCTCCCATTCAATCCCTCCCTCCCTCCCATTCCATCCCTCCATCCCATTCAATCCCTCCATCCCATTCAATCCCTCCATCCCATTCAATCCCTCCCTCCCATCCACCCCTTCCACCCCTTCCACCCCTTCCATCCATCGTCTTTTATGTAGACTATGATGAAACAGTGCACAATGGTCAGACAAGACCAAGGTATTGTTCAAGATGATTTTTGTATTCCACACGTGTAGTCAGTTGTTCACCATTATTTATCAGAATGAAGATAAATTGGGTATATGGAGGCTTTCATCTGGTGTATACACATGTGCCTGTATGTTTGCGTATGTGTGTGTGTGCATGCATGCATACATTTGTGTGTGTGGATATGTGTGTGTGTGTGTGTGCATGCATGTGTGTGTGTGTGTGTGTGTGTATTTGCTTGCATGTAAGTGCAACTGTGTATGTGTAGAAGTAATTTATCAGTTTTTGACTCACATGCGAAGCAAAAGTGAGTCTATGTACTCACCCGTTTCGTCTGTTCGGGCGTCCGGGCGTCCGGGCGTCCGAAAACTTTAACGTTGGAATTTTCTCGGAGACTATTAAGTCTATCAATACCAAATGTGGCATGATGGTGTATGATGACAAGGCCTAAAAAAACATACTCAGTGACTTGTCTTTGCTTCAAGGTCAAGGTCGCAGGGGCCATAAATGTTGTCTAAAAAACAGCCATTTTTCACATTTTCTCAATTTTCTCTGAAGTTTTTGAGATTGGATACCTGACCTATATATGGTATATAGGGCAAAGTAATCCCTATCTTCTGATACCAGTTTGGTTGACCTTGCTTCAAGGTCAAGGTCACAGGAGCTCTTCAAAGTTGGATTGTATACATATTTTGAAGTGACCTTGACCCTGAATTATGGAAGATAACTGTTTCAAACTTAATAATTATGTGGGGCACATGTTATTATGAAATGTGACCAAAATGGGGTAGTGAACCACTAAAAAAAGTGACCAAATCTCATGGTAGAAAGTGCCAATAAGCATCATTGTGCTTCCTATGTCTTGAAATAACAGCTTTGTGTTGCATGACCTTGGATGACCTTGACCTCTGGTCAAGGTCACATGTATTTTGATAGGAAAAATGTGTAAAGCATTTCTTAGTGTATGATGTCATTGGTAGGTTTAGTTGTTTGACCTTGACCTTGAAGGTCACCTGAAGGTCAAGGTCATATAAAGGTCAAGGTCAAGCATGTGAGTCGTATGGGCTTTGCCCTTCTTGTTACAGAATAGAAGTGTTTGTTTATTTTAGAGAAATATCTTGAACATTCTCTCAACATTAAATATTTGATCATATGGATAGATGCTTTTTTTTAAATGACAGGCACATTTTGTATGATAGTTTGTTCCTTGGTTTCTAAATATGGATGCTAGAGCAGCAAAATAAGTGTTTTCATGAGAAATGGTTTTTAGATTTGCTGCTGTCATACAGTACACTGTAGAGGGCTCTAAGCCTGTTACAACCCAAGGGGGTTACAACATTGTTGTCTATTTTAGAGATAGACTAACTCTCAATAAAGACACGGAGGTGGAATGAATATCAAATTTCTATTGAAAACGGATTACCCGAATCTTCAGGCAAAACATGCAACATCAAACTAAAGTACTTCTTCATGAATTATCAGAATTTAAAAATGACCAGCCAGTATCAATTATTAATTAAAGCCCTATAATTGTTCATCTTCATGAATAAAAGCCTGATAATTGTTCATCTTCATTACGACGAATAAAGGAGAGAGTTCAATGATGTTGGTACGCAGAGTTCTTAGCATCAGACTGAGAGTGTTCATTCTTTGTCAAAGTTCATCCGATGTTTATGAGACACAGGGGACAGAGGGAGAAACAGGTTTCATTTCTACTCATCACTGGTTCTGTAGCCTTGGGCAGGAGATCTTCGGGACCAAGAGGGAGAGACCACGGTGTTGTTCATTCTGGTGGCAAGGAGGTTTTCTCTTCCTCCACCGCTTCCATGGAAACACCACCACCAACCGTCCAGGCAACGGAAGGTAGTCGAGCATGTCCGTTTCTCATCAGGGAGTGGTACCGACTGACTAGCGGTCAGCCATGTGTAGAAAGCGTTCAGCCTCCTCTGACCACGTCAACAATCCTCGGTGCACCAAGGGGTCATGAGACCAAGCCCCCAGGAAACAGGGAATCTCTCGAAGTTGTCTTTCAACTTCCCAAACTGGCCCGAGACCAAAATTCTCCCCCTTCCAAAGTTCTTCCACTCCCCGAATGACGTAATTAAGAAAATGACGTCAGTCCCGTCTTCCTCGTTATCTCTGAAAGCCAACGCTATTGATCAGTTTCAATACCTATCACTTATCACACCTCCCTTCCTCTTTTGAGAGATTTCTTTAGGGACTTAGTAAGAAAAGAAATCTCGTACAGATAATCTCACAACTAACTGTCTGATCAATCAAAATCTAGGCTGGTCAGAAACATTAAAAGCAATAGATATAATAAATTCATCTTTAAATCACATGCACATGCAAGAATGACTTGCCACAGTGGGCATACAAACATGCAAAGCTAAAAGCTCTTTGTCTGATAATTTCCTAACTATCAAAGATATCTTTGAATGAACAGGCAAGATGTGCATTTTCGTTTCACTGTCGGCTCAAACAGTCGGCAACGACATTGTCCCTACCACGAATGTGGCTCAAATCCAACCAGAATTCTTGCAATGCCAAACTCCTAGATTTAACACGGCTGAAAAAACCTCAAACAGATTATTGAATGAACATATGGACACACAAAGCCATGTGATCCATCAAACTCCAAAACAACGATGCTCGGCAGGACGCTTCAAACCTGCACCGACATGCTCACAACAACAGGTACCCAATCACTTCAGGCCTCCTTCTTGTGACAACTCTTATAGGTCACATATACTCAACTAAGAAACCATTGAAACCTTCAACTGAATTTGCTTTGTTAAGCCATCCTATCTCCAAAACACACAAATGGGGAGAAAGGAACCAAAAGGAAAATACAAGGCGTCTCCAGCCAGTGTAGCAAAAAAACGAACCTCCGTCGCCAACAAAAAAAATGAAACGACAAATTCCCTTCAACTCCTTCTCCGGCACCTCCCACTAGCCTACTCCAATCCAGACAGGGCATCGGCCACCAGACAAAGTAGACAACCAAGCAAACCAGACAATTAGTCTATCAACCTCACTGATCCTACAATCACTAAGAATGCTGTGTGTTGAATGAGCAGCGTGGGGTCTGCTAAATGACAACTGCTCATAATGAAACACTAGCACTCTCTCGCATCACTCGCAAACGACAGTACCCCCATTTTCATCTCTTGAGTTCAGCCCTTCTTTCTCTTCCGCCAGTCAAACCATCTCCTTTCTCGTTGTCTCACTTTTCCACTACTCTCAGCTCTCGGAGTTCAGAC
>JAWQFJ010020506.1:0-15478 GCA_034096865.1 Theodoxus fluviatilis | reverse complement strand
TCAAACAGGAAATTCATTACACATTGCACACTCTACTCAAGATGCGCACAAAACAGAATAGAAACTTTTGTTTGCCTACCTTTGTGGTCGACGGAATGCCAAGGCCATGTCTGTTAGTAGATAGTGTCTTTGGTCGGTGGAATCGTTGCCAACGTTGAAGTTTTCACCCTCTGTGGAAAGGAGATCCTCACTGCCAGATCTTTCGCAGTCGGAAGATACTGAATCATCGCTAACATATCTTTCAATGTGCGTTGGTCTGAGGCAGTCGGTTCAAACCTACTACTTAGTGGCCAGGCTGTCACAGACGGTGAAATCGCCATCGTTGCAAATTTATATTGTTGTGGGTTAGCCACGATCCTGCTGTATCTGGTTGAAGAGAAACACTGAGAAACACCGGGAAACGGGACTAAAGGCACACAGGGGGCGGTCCGTGGCATATGAGAGACAAGTCCATGATCTTAGGCTTACGGGCATCCATCTTTTTCGACACCCTCATCCTATGCCTCAGCCAGGCGGATGACAAGAGATCCATCTACACAGATTGACTGGCCATTTCAGACGACTCATGGGCACCAGAGGTTATGATTCAGACAGGGCAAAAACACTTGAAGACAGAGGCTCTTCCTCTGAAGACCGTCAGTCGTCTCGGTTCTCTTTAAGTTTCTTGTCCATCGCTCAACACAATCTCATAGGTCTGCTGGATTGTGGCACGGGTATTTGCCAGTTCATCTTTGGCCTGCGCACCTACATCGTCCGAGAATCCTGTGAATTCCTTGTCCGCATCCTCGTCGAGGAAGAGGTGGTCTTCCGAACCATTAAAACCATTTGTGTTATCACATGTCTTGAAACTCTTTTGGTTGACATCAGGAGTGATCATGACCCTCTCGCTTCCTTCATACAGTGCAGAACCAAGGGCATAGGTGGAAGCTTTCTGTTCCCACGTTTTGCTGCCTCGTCTAGACATGTCATCAACCACCTGCCGTTCAATTCAGCGAGAACACTCTTCAATGGCTGGGACCAGAATATATCCGCTGGTATTAGCTTTGACGTACATCCCTCGGGAACATAATTATGCCACGTCTGTGCTGTATCGATGACGGATTTCATCTGTTACTTTCTGTCATGTGTCCACGAGAGGTGTCAAGGATGTGTAGGCGACGTTGTTGTTTGTTCTTCCTATTTTACATGCGGCAGCTGGAACGCACATCCGTCGAGCTAGAACATGGGCGGCCCCAAGCAGCGCATGCCACTGGGGGGTATCGTGTGTGAGGCAAAATTCGTGGGCCCACTTGGGCGGCTCTTGCACCAAGTCTACAAAGACGCAGCCTCAGCTGTGTGCTGCAGTTGCTTGATGACTCTTTTGGAACTCTTAACCCTGAGATGGGTTTCGGACAATCTTCCTCCATCGGTCTCTATCCTCTGTGGCTCGCTGTGAGTCAGCAAAGGTCAAGCCTGTCCACTCTTTGATGTTGTCTTCCCACCTCTTTTTCTGCCTGCCTCTCCTTCTCCCACCTGGTACGGTACCTTGCAGGGTGGTCTTGGCCAGCCCACTGCCTCTTGACACGTGACCGTACCACTTCAGCTTTCTGCTTTTCACGATTGAGAGCAGGTCTTCGTACTGTCCAAATGCTCTCCTGATCCTGTTGCTGACTTCCTCATTCATGACATGGTCTTTATATGAGATGTTCAGAATCTTGCGGTAGCATCTCATTTCCAGGGCTTCTATCCGTCTCTGTAGTTCAGATGTGAGTGTCCAGGACTCGCATGCATATGCCTACGGCATATCAATTATCAGCCTTTGTAGGCTATGTAAGGCTACTGACCGCGAACAATCACTATTCACTACAGCTGGTTGGAGCAAGAGCAAGTCGTCGCTATTTCCCGAGTTCTTCTCCTTTAACGAATCGCGTGGGGAGACGCAGTGGGTCTGTTCTGAGCCCCACCCACAAAGAGCTTCAGATGCGGTCGTTGCGGCTTGGACTGTCATTGCCGCATTAATGGACTCCAAAGTCACAGCAGACGCTGTCGACAGGACGGAGTTGGTATTCAGTGGCACAAATCCATTGTCCTTCGTGGCGGACGGATGCCTGCTACTGCTGCTACTACTCCTTCTAGATCCTCTCCGTAATCGGCGACTTTAACTTTCAAACCCATGTTGAATCATCGTTTTCGGCTTGCCATCCTGTAGAACGTTACATTACGCCTTTGCGGCAACAGTGCGAAAGCGCAAAGAAACTGATACAAGCACATAGAGCACGTGATGCAGTAACATTTCATTGTCTATTTTAAAAACGTGCGATTCATCATACTGGACAGATGAATGTGACAGACAAGAAATGCAAATTAGAATCTGACATGATCTGCATGAATACAGCATGATGCTTCACGAACTCCTTGGATTCGCTACTTAAATCGTGCGTGATAGTTTTCTGGATGCAGTGGGGTACGGACAGTGCTAGCCGTTTCGCCTTTTTCCTTCACGTGTAGTGAGAATCAAACTGCTCCTCCTCCCGGTTGTAGAGCCATCGATTGCATGATTTTATTAGTAGATTCTTTTCTTGCAGTATCCCTAGTATACATTCGTGTAGGCCTACTGTGAATTTCGTACTTTTGTAGCGTAGTGTTTTACGGCCTGTCAGCCTTTGAAGGCTATGTGTAAGGCCATTAAGCGCGAAAATCACTAGAACTGTTTATAGTGTAGTGGAGTGGAATAAGGGCATGATGGTAGCAGGGCGCAGGCATGAGACCAAATCGTAGCTGCTTTCCACAACTTTATTTTTCACCCATGGGTACAGACTACAGGAGCTGAAGGCTGGTCCGAGGCCTCATGATACTGGCCGGGACCAACTCAAGACCGTGGTACGTGGTTGTCTCTCTAGACCGTGATGGTAGTAGTCTCTCTCTGACCCAGATGGAATGGGGTCTGTCTCTCACCCTGGTGTAATGGGGTCTAATCTAAGCATGCACCGCAGCCTCTATTTATCGGGAGGCATGCACGTAGAAGCAAAGCAGAACCGAAACAGGGGGAGGGCAGAGAGGTGCGTGGGTGGGTTCCGGACAACGACCGACCGGGCAGGGACCCACAGGGCAGCCGCAAGGACGGGGAGGGGGGTAATTATGGAGAGTGGTTCATTAGCCGAGGATAGGGGGTTGGGAAGAGATAGCAGCGGAGATAATGAGCACAGCAGATGTAAAACACACTTGGTGATAGGTGCACCTTATGACATGAACACAGTAGATGTACAATACACTCGGTGATGGTAATAGGTGCACCTCATCACAATAGTAAGGGCGAATCTAAGCACGATATCCTTATTTATTCTATCGCCTCGATCTTACGAATCGCTTAGGGAGACGCGGTGGGTCTATATTCTCACCCCCAGCAGTAGCAGATGATGTTGTTTGTTGTTGATGATGATGACGATGATGATGATGATGATGTCTTCCAAAAAAGAGAAAGAAAACAAAAAACAAGATGACATTCTGTGTTTGTACTTCTTAGAATATTTCGATGCCTTTCGGCAACTTCTTCAGCGAAGAATAAAATAGCGTCAAGATGACGTATAAAAAGAATTACGTGTGCTATGACGTAAGACATTCTTATAGTCTTGGATGTCCTGGCTGGCTAATTACCCCGATAGTCCACAAAAATGAGCAAATATAAGTCCAAGAATTCTGGAGAAAGAAACAGCATATCACACACACACATGTGCATACACACACGCAAATACACGCACCCACACCTACATACACACACACGCACACACACAAACACACACATACACACACACACACATACCTCTACACACACAGTGCACACATACAGACCATCGGATCACCCCCGAAAGCCGACAAGCGTACCCTCGAGATCTGAACATCCAAACCGCCAATCACTCAACTACTCTTTGGTGTTTAGACCAAGAGGATAAGTGGTACGCAATTTAGTCATCCAAAAAGCCCCTCGTCAGTCTACGAGGATGATCCGATGGCACACAATACACCTGCTCGATCGGCATGACTCTCATGTTCATGATGATGATGATGATGATGATGATGATGGGCCAGGGTGGGGGTGAGGGTGTTTTAGTCAGATGACGTATGCAATGAAAGTCCTAGCTTTCAGCATAATTTAACTAACGCAAGTGTGTGCGCGTGCTTGTTTGCCTTGCAAGAGAGAGACAGAGAGACATGGAGACAGACAGAGAGAGAAAGACTCATCTCAAGTGTTTGCCATAATGACTACGGTACTCACAATACGCTCACCCCCATCTCCCCATTTTTCGAAATGCCAGCTGCATTTATTGGTTTCATATAAATAGGCAATTTTACTTCAACTTTATTCAGTTTAAATTATTAAACCTATAATGCCTCCACATACACCCAACCAACCAGTACAGGAGGCATCTACTGTCGTTTTGTTTTTCCCCAATACAACTTTAATTTCCCAACGTTCGAGAATGATGTCGTCTACTCTGGGTGTGCCACATGATTAAATTAAGCCAATGTCGGTCAAAGCGCTGTCTACTGACAGCAAAATTTGCTGACAGGCAGGGCGGACACATGTGCTGAATGACCTCAACGCGCCTACCGTGTTATTTTGTATGTATAGTTGCACTTATATTTGCATTATCGTGCTGCTCTGAAGGGATATGTTATTGCGATGTCTGAATATACATCAGCACGAATGCGTACATCCAAGTATTTTTCCACACATTGCTTTAGCTGCTGCTCATGAATATTAATTAGGTCCGGGTCTTTGGCGGACCAATGACCGATAGTACGGACATTTGCCTCATCTAGTTCGTGACCGTCACAGAATTTCACGTTTGGCTTCACGAGTTTCTGTGAAATTATATATTCTGAAAATACAGATGTCGCACAGGTATCAATCATATCATTTTACAGGAATGTTTCACCCTTCGATCCGGGAGGAAGCAGAAACGAGTTGTCTTTCCCTTGACAGGTGCGCTTTTCCGAGAACTTGGAAGTGTGACATTCAGAGAACTGGTTAGAAAAAGGGCAGTTTTCACAATTTCCCCAGCTATTCGCCTCTTATGAATCGCGTAGGGAGACGCGATGGATCAATTCTTACCCCCAACCCAAAGGGAGAACAGTTCATACAGACAGTCTAGAACAGAAATTAACTAACATGAGGTGTGTGTGTGCGCGCGTGCGCGCACGCACGCATGTGCCAGGGTGTGTTTGTGCATATGTGCATACATGCGTGGTTTTTGTGTTTAGACACAGATTACGTCCCTCACAATTGCAAATCATGATTCATGAAAGTAATTTCGTTGTTACCATTCGTCTGTAGCATACCAGAACAAAAGCAACACATACACACCCACATCTTGTTTGTCGGCTTCGACGGCGACAATTCAGTCACCCGGGGATTGAGGGCATACAGCAGGTCTGTGGGTCCCCAGATGATTGATGAGGCCAATCTGTGCATAGAAGGTTCTCGGACAGTGACGGCAGGATATTGGATGGCAGCTGTGGGTTGCTGGCTCCAGCTTTCCTAGCTAACCGTTCTTGCTCGGCTGTGGCAGTCCTGTTGGTCTCGCATGTCAGAAGGCCCAGATAGATGACCCGTCTCCTCCCGGGTGTCCAGGTCGATGTGAAAGGCCTTCAGGGTAGACCTCTAGGAGTCATTGAAGCGCTTCCTTAGGCCTCCCTGAGAGCATTGCTATAAAAGAGCCGTTTAGGCAGCCAGTAGTCTGGTATGCAAGCTACTTGGCCTGCCCATCTTAATTAGCTACATCTGCATCAAGATGGTACGGATGCTGGGCAGACCTGCATTGGCAAGGACCTCTGTGTCTGGGATCCTGTCTCCCCCCACCCAATGGCCAGGAGTCCTCCAAGGCGGAAGGTGTGGAAGTGGTTCAAAACACACACACAAACACACTCTCTCTCACTCTCTGTGCCTCAGTGGTTAGAGCGTTAGACTTGCAGTTGCTTGCAGCTGACAGGTGTGGCGTATGAAGCCGGTTACGGGCGCTGCACAGTGGCGACCGGGGGTGAAATTCTCCCCAAAGAAATTCCTTATCAAACAAGGACACAATAAAGATTTTTCTTATGATTATTAATATTATTACAGACACAGACTCTCACACAAGCTTATGGTTAATTTTCATTTGAAGGCAGTCACCCATTGAACAATAAATCAAAATAAGGTTCAAAACATGTTCATGTACTATTGCCTGTGTATTCTGTCAATCTCTGATATGTATGTCGACCATAGACATTTACAAGACTAATTTTTACCTACTTCGTCTGGTGGTCGTCTGTCGAAGTGACAAGGGCAGACAGTGCAGTCTAATCTCTCCTCCAAGTACAACCTACCTGCTGCTGCCAACTGACACCTCCCTCTTCAGCAGGAACCCATGGTCGTGGAGCTTTTGGGGCCTGCTCCAGTAGCTCCACCACGGGTAGCCCCAATCAGTGCAAAGTGTCTCTAGGGAGTGTGCACTGCATGATGGTGACTGCTGACATACAGCGCCTGCTGAACTGCCACACTAAGAGAGAAGCAGCTTCAGCAGTTTCCTTGTCACCTTCCCAATGGTTTTGGACTCCTGCAGAGTGCCCCACAAAATCCCTGCAGCCAGCCTCGACTGGGACCACTTTGCAGTCCCAGTGTGTAGATGTGACTTGCCAGGCTGATACTCAAGCCACATTGAGTGAGACACTTGCAGGCTGCTCTGCAGGTGTCCTAGGCTGCAGTCCTCTCCCCGGCTCCAAGCAACAGTGCTGACAACTAGCATACACTTGACATGTTCAGTGGCTGAAGTTATTTCTACTACAATGAATGTGAAAAATAACGCCTACATTTCACTCCTTACAAAATGATAAATGCGTAGGTGGATGAATGGAAAAGGGGAGGAATGGACACATGCATGAGTAGATGGATGAATGAATCAAATGCTCATTAATATGCAAGAAAGTTACCAAGTGGACACAAAAGATTAGAAGAGCTTTTATCTTCAATACACAGAAAATAGTCATGTATATATATTCAAATAAAGAAAAAAAAGTATTAGAAAGCAGTGAATCAAGATAATTCATGCAATGTCAGGCAGTACACACAAAATGCCCATTGGAATAATCCCAACACTGGAATAGGCGAAAATGATTTTACAGCAGGGTGGTCCAACTGGTTTCACTGCAGATGCAGTTAATGATATTCGATGTTTTCACTGAGAAGCACATTTTCTTTTCAATCAATACATCTACCATATGCTTCCTGCACCATCACCCATGACGCCAAACATGCATATTTTGTTCAGAAAAATTAACTTTAATCCACAATAATTGTTTTCCCAGAGTTCACTGGAAGATGGGTACATGCAACTTGAACTACATCTGCTTAATGAACAGAAATGGATAAAGAGGTTTACCCATCTGTATATGAAAAAAAGATAAGGTCCTACCCCACCAATCTCCACACCTTACAGTCATTCCCACACCGCCCCCAGCTGGAAGCAACACCAAGTTTCTCCCACCACGTTTTCCTCCTCGAATTCAATGTTCAAATTAAGCAATCACACGACAACCCAGGTCGTTAAATTTTAAAAAGGTGGGTTTTATTTAGCAACTTATCACCCATGTCTGGGTCTCAAACCACTTTCCACTTTACCCCCTGATCACTGGGCTGCTTGATCAATCCTTCACTGGCACCTGATAACAAACACAGTGACATGCAGATAAAGTGCTCACAGATAGGGACCAGCGCCAACTCCATTCCCTACGGAGTATTCCCATCTGATGCTGGCCCACCCACTCATACAAGGGTTAATCGCATCTATGCCTTCACAGGTACCTGGTTTAACTCCTTCGAGGAGAGAGTTTGAGCGGGGAAGCACAGAAGAAGTAGCTTGGTGGGATGGTAGCAAGGGGTGGCTATTGGTGGTGAGGACGTGTTGCCCACAGAAGTTCACTATGTCTACTCTGCTGAGTGTGCACCAGCAGTTGCGGGCAATCTATGTGGTGTTTCCCATTCATTCCCAACAGGAGGATAGTAAGGGTCAGTTGCCAAGTCTGCCATTGGTATTGCTTTGTGATCATAGAATAGCTTTCCAATAATTGATGAGAACTGCTGCAAGAATCAAACTGGATGTAGCTTTGGCTGTATATTGTATTCAACTGCATTCAACATATGATGTACCAGTTATTCATGCATTAAACAAAAGCAAAAAATCCAAGGCTATAAGAAGAAAATGTCAATATGAAAATTGCATGCCATTGCACAGGTATGCTTTCATAGCATAGTTTGTTGACAAAATCATATATACATGTATTTTTCATTGCTTCAAAATCTCTTAAAAGGACTTTTCTGAAAGGTATGCAATGGAACTTATGTTGAAGCATATGAACTAGTTTTCCTTCACGTAATAAATGCCAGACTAAAGTAAATAATAAAATATCAAAATCTGTATATTAGCCCCATAATCAAGTGCTCTAACAATTACCCAGAATTTTGCCAAATGTACATAGCATCAGTATCAAATGAACAGTTGTGTATTAAAGCAGTAAATTTATTAGATCCCTGGGGTACAGATTGTCTGATAATACCATACTTGCCAAAACTCGTCTTACTATTCTTTTCTCATGATGCAGCATTTCTTTCCCTAGATGAGCTCACAGTAATGTTTTCTCCAATCATAAGTTCACAAGAGGCATTTCAAACTCATATTGCACTTGCATCGTCCTGACACCTCCCAGTAGTCTCTTTGGCTGCCTGAGGCCACCCCTGGCTGAGCTACTGGAGCAGGCCCCAAAAGCCCAGAAGCCAGGGGTATGGCCCCCAAGTTCCTAAAGGCCATTGCACATAAACAGTGAACTTTTGACCCCCCCTAAAATGATTTCCAAGTATATCGTGAAATATTTCTGCCCATCAACCATGGGGAATACTCCTTGCCTTCAACCATTGCTCTTCCTCTCACACAAGTCAATGATGTCTGCCATTCTTCCTTTGATTCAAATGCAAAATGCTCATTTGTAAAATTACTGACACACATATAAAACAAGAAGGGCAAAGCCCATACGACTCACATGCTTGACCTTGACCTTTATATGACCTTGACCTTCAGGTGACCTTCAAGGTCAAGGTCAAACAACTAAACATACCAATGACATCATACACTAAGAAATGATTTACACATTTTTTCCTACCAAAAATACACGTGACCTTGACCCAAGGTCAAGGTCATCCAAGGTCATGCAACACAAAGCTCTTAATTCAAGACATAGGAAGCACAATGGTGCTTATTGGCACTTTCTACCATGAGATATGGTCAATTTTAGTGGTTCACTACCACATTTTGGTCACATTTCATAAGGGTCAAAGTGACCTTGACCTTGACGATATGTGACCAAATGTGTCTCATGATGAAAGTATAACATGTGCCCCACATAATTATTAAGTTTGAAACAGTTATCTGCCATAGTTCAGGGTCAAGGTCACTTCAAAATATGTCTACAATCCAACTTTGAAGAGCTCCTGTGACCTTGACCTTGAAGCAAGGTCAACCAAACTGGTATCAATAGATAGGGCTTGCTTTGACCTATATACCACTTGTAGCTAAGGTTGCCATTCTCAATAACGTGGGAGAAAATTGGGAAAATGTGAAAAATGACTTTTTGAGACCACATTTATGGCTCCTGTGACCTTGACCTTGAAGCAAGGTCAAGTCACTGTGTATGTTTTTTGAGGCCTTGTCATCATACACCATCATGCCACATTTGGTGTTGATAGACTTAATAGTCTCCGAGAAAAATCCAACGTTTAAGTTTTTTACGCGGACGGACGCCCGGACGGACGGACGGACGGACACGGCTCAGTACATAGACTCACTTTTGCTTCGCATGTGAGTCAAAAATCATAACCAAATAACAGTATTGATTTCTCAAAACTCTCGAGTACATCTACAGTTCATTTAAATAGCTCTACTGTTCAAATCCAAGATGTGTGTTGAAGTCTGAGGTGCAAGTTGAAGCTCATGTCATTGAGAGAGATACAGGATACTACATCAGTACATGGCTTATCGCATAGTTGAGAGGTTTGTGTATGCTAACACTAAAAAAATTTCCCGATCAGAGAAACAGAAACAGCATGTTTCTATTGAACTGTGTGTGACAGCCTTAAAACTGAGATGAAATCCTGCAGGTAACAGACAGAGAAAAGTTTCAGGACCTGAAATAGGAACCCAGCTAATCCGTAACCTTTCAGCCAGCGTATGTACAAGTGCTTTAGGCAGCCAGTCATTGAAGTTCATCACAAATACTGTCTTCATTGCGTGTCTCTTTCAGTGAGACACCTTCTTCATTTGAGGTATGGTTCATGGACATGTCAATCCCAGACAATTTGTATCCAGCCACAAGGCTTAAGTCCTTATACCATACTCACAGGACTATCACCACTATCACAATGATTAACAACATAATCGTCAACAAACCAATCTGTTTCATATATATATATATATATATATATATATATATATATATATATATATATATATATATATATATATATATATATATATATATATATATACATATATAAAACATGACAAGAACGACATTCATAAATGCACCAACAACAACAAACAAGAAGGGCAAAGCCCATACGACTCACATGCTTGACCTTGACTTTTGCATGGCCTTGACCTTCAGGTGACCCTCAAGGTCAAGGCCAAACAACTACACCTAGCAATGACATCATACACTAAGAAATGATTTACACATTTTTCCTACCAAAATACATGTGGCCTTGACCCAAGGTCAAGGTCATCCAAGGTCATGCAACACAAAGCTGTTAATTCAAGACATAGGAATCACAATGGTGCTTATTGGCACTTTCTACCATGAGATATGGTCACTTTTACTAGTTTTAGTGGTTCACTACCCCATTTTGGTCACATTTCATAAGGGTCAAAGTGACCTTGACCTTGATGATATGTGACCAAATGTGTCTCATGATGAAAGTATAACATGTTTCCCACATAATGATTAAGTTTGAAACAGTTATCTTCCATAGTTCAGGGTCAAGGTCACTTCAAAATATGTCTACAATCCAACTTTGAAGAGCTCCTGTGACCTTGACCTTGAAGCAAGGTCAACCAAACTGGTATCAAAAGATAGGGATTACTTTGCCCTATGTACCATATATAGGTGAGGTATCCAATCTCAAAACCTTCAGAGAAAATTGAGAAAATGTGAAAAATGGCTGTGTTTTAGACAACATTTATGGCCCCTGCGACCTTGACCTTGAAGCAAGGTCAAGTCACTATGTATGTTTTTTTGACGCCTTGTCATCATACACCATCATGCCAAATTGGGTGTTGATAGACTTAATAGTCTCAGAGAAAAATCCAACTTTAAAGTTTTAAACGGACGCCCGGACGCCCGGACAGACGAAACGGGTGAGTACATAGACTCCCTTTTGCTTCGCATGTGAGTCAAAAAGTATGCTTGAAACCTAAAATACTACTACTGAATAACAAGTATGTTGTCAGTGTGTGAAAATCAACATAATGCTAACATACACTGCATTCACAATGAGGTTTCTCAAGTGAGATATTCAAATTTTGCAAAAGCTTCTCAGATGATGGCAATTGTATGGTTTTCTCTGCTCCTGGTGAAGATTCAAAGAGACAAAAATCTTCACCAGCGCACACTCAGCACAGCTGAACAAAGAGACAAAAACTTCAGTCTGACTTGCTCATCAACTTAGCAACAACAATGGAATGATGAACAGTACAGCTCTGTGCAGTTCTCATATGAAACACAGAAAGCTATAAGAACTACAGGGCCTTGTAGTCAGGACAGTCACACAAAGAGACAAGAAATACACAACCATGCAGTCAGGACAGTCTCACACAGAGGCAAGAACTACAGGACCATGAAGTGGGGACAGTCACATGACTATGTAGTCAAGGACAGTCACACACATGAAGAGACAAGGACTACACAAGCATGCAGTCAGGACAGTCACACATAGAGACAAGAACTACACAACTATATAGTAGTGACATTCACATACAGAGACAAGAACTGCAGAACCTTTTAGTCAGGACAGACATGCACACACAGACAAGAACTGTGAGTCAATGTAATCAAGACAGGCACATTCAAAGGGAGACAAGCCGAAGCAGGCAGTTGGCACTGAAGACTTGGACATCACAGATTCTTGTACTTGTCTGCAGCATCCAGCAGCAGATTCAGAGTGCCAGGTTCCATCTTGGAATGTCCTGCATCTGGCACCATGTGAAACTCTGCCTCCGGCCAGTTCTGCCCACAGAAAAAGAAGGATGGATTGAGAGAGGAAGGGAGCGATGGAAGGAGGGAGGGAAGCAGGGAAAGAGGAAGGAAGGTAGGGATGGAGGGAACAATGGATGGGTGATGGATGGACTGATGGGTGGCCTGACAGATGAAAGGACAGAGGGATTGATTGATTGATTAAACTTTATTTTTCAAGGGAAATACATGAATTAGGCATAACTGCCTATCTTACATCCAGCCCTTGTTAAAACAAGAAAACAAACAAACCAATCCAATTTCATCCCCAACCCCTACCCACCCTCTATCCCACACAAAATTCACACAATAACACAGGTTACAATCAATTCATGGTAATGAAATACCACGCAGAAAATAACCACAAAGTGAATTTAGAATAAGATGAAAGTATTTAGGATGACTGCAAAAGAAAAGTGTGTGGTTTCAATTTAAATTTTTCTACAGATTTTGCAATTTTAAGAGAAATGGATAGAGGGAAGGAGGGATAGATACATTGATGGATGAATAGACATTTCCTTCCATAGCTGATTGGTTGGTTAGGTGACCTGGTCCCATTGGGTCTGGTCCACTCTGGCCCAATTCCATTCATTCTAACCTAGTGAGTGGGTGAGTGAGTGGGTGAATGAGCTAGTAGTGAGTGAGTGAGTGAGTGAGTGAGTGAGTGAGTGAGTGAGTGAGTGAGTGAGTGAGTGAGTGAGTGAGTGAGTGAGTGAGTGAGTGAGTGAGTGAGTGAGTGAGTGAGTGAGTGAGTGAGTGAGTGAGTGAGTGAGTGAGTGGGTGAGTGAGTGGGTGGGTGAGTGGGTGGGTGAATGGGTGGGTGAGTGGGAGGGGAGTGGAGGGGAGTGAGTGGAGTGTGTGGGGTGGAGTGGGGTGGAGTGGGGTGGTGAGGGGTGGGGTGGGGCAGGGCAAGGCAGAGCGGGGCTGTCCTGTCCTGCCTGTGTGTCACGTACAGAAATCCATGGTGTTTAATTTGGATGAAATTCTGTACGTGAATACTTGTGTAATCTGTGGTATTCTGCATTTTTGTTATGTACTTGGATTTTTGTGCCTTTCGGCAATGAATTCTAAAGGTTTGGGACAACGTCATGTTTTGGAGAGGGAATGACGTCAACGCAGGTTGCTTTAGAAAAAAACGTCACCAATAACGCAGTTGGAGAAAGATTCGAAAATTAGAGGCAGCAGAAAAAGATAAGATGGACCAGTAGCAGCAGGAGGATGAGGAGGAGAAAGAGAAAGAAGAAGATGAGGAGGAAGAAGAAGAAGAAGAAGAAGAAGAAGAAGAAGAAGAAGAAGAAGAAGAAGAAGAGAGATGCAGAACGTCAGGACCAGACGACACCGCATCCGTGAAGAAGAAGAGAAGAAGAAGGAGGAAGACGATTGAAGAAGATGATTGAAGAAGAGGAGGAAGAGGATGGCAGAACCGTCAGGCTACCAGACCGACACCTGCATCCGTGAAGAAGATGAAGAAGAGGAGGAAGAGGATGGCAGAACCGTCAGGCTACCAGACCGACGACTGCATCGATGAGAGAGGAGGACATGAGGAGGGCGGAAGAGGACTGACGAGAGCGACAGGTCCATGCATCCGTGAAGAAGATGAAGAAGAGGAGAACGGAAGAAGAAGACGATGATAGGGTATCCGTGAAGAAGATGAAGAAGAAGACGATTGAAGAAGAAGCAGAAGAAGAGGACAAAGAAGGATAGCAGCACCGTCAGGCCACCAGACCGACGACTACATCGGGAGGAGGGGAAGGAGAAGGACTGGCGACGGAGTGGATTTCAAGATGGACAACGAAACGTTGAGTGTCAACACGAACAATGATACAGCTGAAGATCCTCTGCAGGATCTCACCACCAAGGAGTGTCCGTGAGAGCCCCACGTTGGATGCCAAGGTGAAGACGTTTCATTTTATTCTTATTATATTGTTCTGGACTTGGAGTACACCGGAGAGAGAGAGACTATCCCCTGTGTTTTCTTTGTGTGTTCGTCTTGTCCGGCCGTGTCTGTTTTGGTAGGGCGATTGAAATCGCCAGAGATTAATTGAACTACAACAATTCATGTTTTGTATAATTAAATAATTACATTGTTAACAACTGTTTATTTTTCTTTGTCTGAATTTGAGAGAGAAAAAGAACGGTTGTAACATCAGGCAACCCCAAGACGGTTGTGACATCTGGTGACCCCAAAGACCAGGCTCTAACATATTGGTGACCCCGACTTTTCTCCAGCGTTCAAAAGCTGTGACACTGTGTCTGTCATGTCGAGTCTGTCCTGTCTGTGTGCCTGTGTTTTATTGTGTGTGTCTGGTTGTGCATCTGTCTTTCTGTCTGTCTGTATGCTAAGGAACACCAAATGATTTGTCTTCATTGAAGCTCTTCGTTATTTTCAAGTCATGTCATCAGCTCACACAACAATAAACAAACAAAACAATGAATTAAGAAGAGCAATCCCACCCAGAAAATAAAGGACAGGAGGAAATTTTTTAAACTAACTCTTAAAGAGACAAGACTACTGGCAAAATAATCAAGCCATGCTGGTATCCCAGCCTAGGATTGAACTCCATACCTTATGCAGCAGCCAGGCTGTCTCAGCAGGGCAGACCATGTCATAGCGACCTTGCACAATTGTGCCTGGAATGCTCTTCAACCGTTCCGCATTGCGAACAAGCTGGTCATCTGGTGTGAACCATCCACCATGGACGAAGTAGTGACTGGAAGAAAAGAGTTGGTCTCCAGCTCTGGTTCTCCAACAAGAGCACAAGCATGCATGCCAGCACCACCCTCCCATCCCACCCTCCCAGCAAACACACATACACACACACGTTTATGTATGGCCATTCTTGCATGCTTACAGATTGATAGGCAAACCAATCTACATGAAGCTATACACTAGAGTGCCAATCCATGCACACACATGCATACATTTTCTTAAACATACATACACGCATGAACAAATACACAGACATGCAGTATCCACACACACATCCAATCCTTTCTTATTGATTTGATGGATGATAAATTTCACAACAACAATGCTCTTAATCCTCAGTACAGTAAAACCTTTATTTTGTGACCCTCTCTTAAAGTTAAACGACCTCCTCTCCATTGCGACTTGAAAAATTTTAACGGATGTATTTTCCATCAAAGTGACCGCTCTTAACTCTTTCCGTACCAAGTTTTTACAGAA
>JAWQFJ010020505.1:20000-26358 GCA_034096865.1 Theodoxus fluviatilis | reverse complement strand
GCCGATTTCCTCGTCCACTCTCTCGTAACACGTGGGCTGCTCCCTCCTCTGGTTGTGGCCTGCTCCAGGCCCGCTTGCCCACTGCAAGAGGTCCGAAGGGAGGGTCACAAGTACCAGTGATTCTGCAGAGCATGATTCAGTGAAGGGTCTGAATACGAACAGACCTAGTGAAAAATTAGGATATGGCCCTTCGTAACGTTTTAAATATACGGTGTTCAAGTTGCATCGGACTTGCTCAGGAGACACGTTAATAATGTCAGTAATTTAAAATTGTCCGCCGAAAAGCTTAATACCAGTAAGTAAAACTATACCATTCTGTACACAGCATAAACGCACGTGAGAAGGGACATGTTTAAGTAAATGTGCCAATCTTGTAATTTGGGGGGGGGGGGGAGGCGGGATTCGAGCACTGCCGATCAAACTTTTGGTAACCCCCTGTGAGATGACAACCCTGCACGCAGCAACAACTAACAGAGGATGTCATGATGGCAAGTTTGCTTCAACACTACACGAAATAACTTTGTTTCTTTCTTACTGGATTTCTTCTTAGCAACTATGCACCTAAAATTAAAAAGGGGAAAAATAAGCCTGTCGCGTCATGTTAGTGAGCAAACGTTATCGACAGGTAAAGCGCTTGAGTGAGCTCTGCTTGCCATTGTACGTGCGCCGCTCTAACCGAACGAACAGTAGTATCGTGTTCTCCGTCCATTTGAAGCATGTGTGCATAATCTGATAGAGAATTGCATGCTCGTTTGAGATGGTGAACATTAAGCAAATTGCAGTATGACTTGATACAAGTTTTTACGCAACTGAATCAACCGATTCTTGGGAATCAACATTTTGTTAAGGGGTAAGAAAGGTGAGAGTTCACCCACAATTAGGAAGTTTTCGTCAGCCTTTCAATGCACCGTTTTTATTAAAATACCCTTTGAAAACCATTTTACGAGCAGCAAGACGTTTTGCGACTTCAGGCGCTGTTGAAAAAGATCTGAAAATCAGCACCCGGCCCCCTACTCACTGCATCAAGCCGTGGCTCGGTTTTGCTTGAGGCACGCTGCAGCTAACTCCGTGGTGCAGGGTCATATCCCAAGTTGCCATAGCAACCGTGTGTTCTTGCTCCTGAAACTTACCTGAACGTTCCTGCAGGCGGCGCCAGTAGCAGAAGGCAGCCAGGAGAGCCAGCACCACCAGCAGGAGTGTCCCCAGGCCCACTCCCAGACCCACTCCCAGGCCTGTGTTGAAAACCTGACCCACGTCCACAATGGAAGCTGACAGGCAGACGAGAACACATGGGTAATGAGTGGACAAACAATCAATGTTTTCTCTCGAGATAAGTGTCATTTGTTCCACTGCTTCATCTGAATCCCTCCATGCGTCTCACAATTTTGGAAATATCATCCTAACCAACATCTTTTTATATACTGTCAAGCAGAGATAGCGCGACCAAGTGATCTTGATGTGTTACGAACATCCTTGTGCGGCTATGATGAGGCTCCACAGGAACCCAGGGTAGCAACACATTTTCAATACTCACCTGTCTGTTTGGTGCAAAAGTCTCCCTCCCAGTCCTCCACGCACCCAAGTGCGCAGTGTCCGGTCACGTGGTGGCAGGAGCTGTTTGCGCATGTCTCCTGGCATGCGCTTCCACAGCTGTCTCCGTAAATACCGCTCTCGCACTCTTAGCAAAGAAGAATGAACACAATTCAAAGCATGGATTCCTGGGCAAAGAGCAGAAGATTTTCATGCTTTGGGTACTGTAATGAAGAAATCTCAGCACTTGGGCAGACCGTGTTACGTCCTCCTTTATCTGTCCGGGATGGGGGTGGGAGTGGGGGGGGGGGGGGGGGGGGGGGAGGGGGAGGGGGGGTGGAGGGTTGGGAGGATGGGTGGGATGGGAGGGTGGGGGAGGTGGGAGGGGGAGTGGGAGGGTGGGGGTGGGTGTAAAGGGGGTGGTGGGAGGGTGGGTGGGAGGGGGGGTGGGAGGGGGGGGGGGTGGGGGGGGGGGAGCAAGCTCACGCATCGCAGCATTTGAAGTCCTTTGGCGGTGTTTGTATATGTAGGGCAGGGAAATCTTAGCGTCAAGCTCAGGCAAGCTCCTGCATAGTGAAACGAGCGTTTCCTCTGAAGAAAACGGAATCTCTCCTGAAACCTGCGGATGAACATTGAGTGGCGGATCAGTTATAAAGGACACCTGCCAGGATCAGTTATAAAGGACACCTGCCAGCATCAGTTATAAAGGACACCTGCCAGCATCAGTTATAAAGGACACCTGCCAGCAAAGTCAGAAGCATGTCGGCGTCGACTCAGATCACATTCTTTCTTCCCAAACAAAATGTTAATCAGGCGACGAAATGAATTCTTCATTCTGACAGGTTAATATGTTTCTGTTTTGATGAAAGTCATGTGAGGTCAAAAGACAGCACTATTTCATGTCAATCAGAAATCCCCAAGGTTTGAAATCGGGGAACAGCTGACCTTCACATTTCCTTCTTCCGATGATATAATTGCTGTAAAACTATTTGCAACTGGTTCTTTTCTATGTTGTCTGGACAGTCCGTGTCACCTGTACATGTGTGTGCATGTGTCTGTGTGCGCGCGTGAGTGTATGCGTGCGTACGTGCGTGTGTATGTGCGTGTGTATGTGCGTGTATGTGCGTGCGTGTGTATGTGCCTGTGTATGTGCGTGTATGTGCGTGCGTGTGTGCGTGCGTGAGTGCGCGCCTGACTGTCATCACACTTACGTCCTCTCCATGGAGACTGTTTTGACATTCACATCCTCTGTAAAGTGTGTGACACTCACGTCCTTTCTACACTAAATGTTTTTGCGTGACAGTTTGTACATTGATTATTTGTTCCTCTTGGGTGGCTAAATTTTAATGTACGTGTATTGTACACTTAAAATGGGCTGGTGGCCTAGTCAATAGATTCGTTCGTTCGTTCGTTACACTAAATGTCTTGGCACTCACGTTTTCTCTATTCTGTCTGTCTTGATACTTACGTCCTCTGCTCACATACTGTCTTGACACTCACGTCCTGTCTACACTGACTGTCTTGACACTCACGTCCTGTCTACACTGACTGTCTTGACACTCACGTCCTGTCTACACTGACTGTCTTGACACTCACGTCCTGTCTACACTGACTGTCTTGACACTCACGTCCTGTCTACACTGACTGTCTTGACACTCACGTCCTGTCTACACTGACTGTCTTGACACTCACGTCCTGTCTACACTGACTGTCTTGACACTCACGTCCTGTCTACACTGACTGTCTTGACACTCACGTCCTGTCTACACTGACTGTCTTGATACTTACGACCTCTGCACAAATACTGTGATGACACTCACGTCCTGTCTACACTGACTGTCTTGACACTCACGTCCTGTCTACACTGACTGTGATGACACTCACGTCCTGTCTACACTGACTGTCTTGACACTCACGTCCTGTCTACACTGACTGTCTTGACACTCACGTCCTGTCTACACTGACTGTCTTGACACTCACGTCCTGTCTACACTGACTGTCTTGACACTCACGTCCTGTCTACACTGACTGTCTTGACACTCACGTCCTGTCTACACTGACTGTCTTGACACTCACGTCCTGTCTACACTGACTGTCTTGACACTCACGTCCTGTCTACACTGACTGTCTTGACACTCACGTCCTGTCTACACTGACTGTCTTGACACTCACGTCCTGTCTACACTGACTGTCTTGACACTCACGTCCTGTCTACACTGACTGTCTTGACACTCACGTCCTGTCTACACTGACTGTCTTGACACTCACGTCCTGTCTACACTGACTGTCTTGACACTCACGTCCTGTCTACACTGACTGTCTTGACACTCACGTCCTGTCTACACTGACTGTCTTGACACTCACGTCCTGTCTACACTGACTGTCTTGACACTCACGTCCTGTCTACACTGACTGTCTTGACACTCACGTCCTGTCTACACTGACTGTCTTGACACTCACGTCCTGTCTACACTGACTGTCTTGACACTCACGTCCTGTCTACACTGACTGTCTTGACACTCACGTCCTGTCTACACTGACTGTCTTGACACTCACGTCCTGTCTACACTGACTGTCTTGACACTCACGTCCTGTCTACACTGACTGTCTTGACACTCACGTCCTGTCTACACTGACTGTCTTGACACTCACGTCCTGTCTACACTGACTGTCTTGACACTCACGTCCTGTCTACACTGACTGTCTTGACACTCACGTCCTGTCTACACTGACTGTCTTGACACTCACGTCCTGTCTACACTGACTGTCTTGACACTCACGTCCTGTCTACACTGACTGTCTTGACACTCACGTCCTGTCTACACTGACTGTCTTGACACTCACGTCCTGTCTACACTGACTGTCTTGACACTCACGTCCTGTCTACACTGACTGTCTTGACACTCACGTCCTGTCTACACTGACTGTCTTGACACTCACGTCCTGTCTACCCTGACTGTCTTGACACTAACGTCCTGTCTACACTGACTGTCTTGACACTCACGTTATCTCTACACTGACTGTCTTGATACGACCTGTCTACACTGACTGTCTTGACACTCACGTCCTGTCTACACTGACTGTCTTGACACTCACGTCCTGTCTACACTGACTGTCTTGACACTCACGTCCTGTCTACACTGACTGTCTTGACACTCATGTCCTGTCTACACTGACATTTACGTCATTTCTGTACTGGCTGAATTTACATTGGGTTCTTGTTACACTTAATGCCTTAACATTTACATGTTTTCACACGACGTTATTGACAGCTACATCCTCTCTACATTGAATGTCTGGATAATCACGTCCACTGTACGCTTATTTGTCCTGACCCCCACGTCCATTCAGCACTTACTGTGTTGACAGTCGCTTCCCTTCCAACCCGCAGGACAGCCACTTTTACAGGCGCCGGAAGCTGCGTCACAAGCCTCGCTTTGATCTCGGCAGTGGCAGGTGTTCTCGCAGTCTATCCCATAGCGCCCTGCCGGGCACTCTGCAGCGGAAGTGGACATGGTGAGGTGAAATATCAGCATGGCTTTAAGAGGCCTGTGAAAATGTTAAATATATGCCATAGTGTACACTGCGGAGAGACACGATACCATAACACCTGATGATATTTGCATTGTCTAACGCTTTGCAAGAGCCCTTAGCACAGTAACAAACAATATAGAAATGTCCGTGTAAAAGTTTGCATATGCGTAGATTTTGTCATTTTGCAAACAAACAAACTTTAAAACACATAGACCCGTCGATGGCTTAATAATAGCACGATTCAGACATTCTTATTGATTATTTTTCCAGCTCTCTATTGCGGAGGGCCGCTATTGCGGGGGGCCGCTATTGCGGGATTTTTTTGGTCAAAAGTTCTTCAGGCCATTTTGATTCTTTTGTCCTAAAACGCCTACAAAACCATAACATATTTGTTACTTTTTTTTGGAAAAAACGTAGAAATGTTTTCGGGTTTTACCGATAGCGCTCAGCCTAGGCCGCACCCGCCACCCCGCCTGACTGACTTAGCCTGTCCGGGGAGTTTCACCTAAACCCGGACGCGTTACTTTTTGTCACGTTTGTGTCCAACATCAGAGTCGGGCCCTGGAGTTAGGGCGTAGGGACCACCCGTTGAGAGTCAAACGTGGGATGGAGTTAGAATATAAAGCTTCACCCGTTATTGATAAAACCCGAAAAAAAAATCCCCCAAAAAGTAACAAATATTGTATTTTTTTTAGGAGTTTCGAAAACAAAAAGTAACAAAGATATTATGTTTTTTTTGGCGTTTTAGGACAAAAGAATCAAAATGGCCTAAGAACTTTTGTTTAAAAAAAAATCCCGCAATAGCGGCCCTCCACAATAGCGGCCCTCCGCAATAGCGGCCCCTACCCCACGAGACACTCACCGTAGCAGTTGTCTCCACTCTTTCCATCAGGACACCCGGATGTGCACTTCCCAGTCACCTTGTCACACACTTCAGTAAGGTTCCCGCATCGGCATGGTGTCTGGCAGTTGCCAAAATATCCGTCTCGGCAGTCTGAGCAATAAGCAAACAGAAACACCAGGTGTAAGATTGTTTAAATCCTGACAATCACTTGGGCAACTGGAAGTATTCTTGATAATGGTGGTGGTGAGGGTGATGATGGTGGTGGTGATGGTAGTGGTGATGGTGGTGATGGTGATGGTGATGGTGATGATGGTGGTGATGGTGATGGTGATGGCGATGGTGGTGATGGTGATGATGGTGGTGATGGTGATGATGACGATGGTGGTGATGGTGATGGCGATGGTTGTGATGGTGATGATAGTGATGGTGGTGATGGTGATGGCGATGGTG
>JAWQFJ010020505.1:0-12500 GCA_034096865.1 Theodoxus fluviatilis | reverse complement strand
ATTCATTCATTCATTCGTTCGTTCGTTCATTCGTTCATTCATTCATTCATTCGTTCATCCATCCATCCATCCATGCATCTATCATCCCTCCATCCATGGTTCAGAAAGTCGGATCGTGGAATTAAGTCAACGTAGAGTGATTTGATAGAATTGATTCATTGTTCTTATCTTCACCTGAAATTGAAATAACAGTGCGGAAAAACTACTTTGAAAAATGTTTCAGGGTGGCATATATTAACTAGATGAACTAGTAATCGATACAGGAGAACAAGTAAAACATCCTGAACTGCACTCACACATTATTTCAGATAACGTACGCATAGCTTTTGGAAGTATCCAACGAAAAA
Organism: Theodoxus fluviatilis; assembly: GCA_034096865.1. Lineage (NCBI taxonomy): Eukaryota > Metazoa > Mollusca > Gastropoda > Cycloneritida > Neritidae > Theodoxus > Theodoxus fluviatilis. The sequence goes on along the minus strand of JAWQFJ010020505.1, from coordinate 12,153 downwards.
CCTATCCTGGGCTTGGTGACATTTCTGGGGAATGCTGTAGAACGGAATGCGACAAAATCCCACCTTTTCTGACGAAGCTGTTTAACTGCCCGTTTGAGTTCGAGCACTTCCCTTATAGATGGGCACAGTCCGTCATAATACCAATTTACAAAAAGGGCGTAAAAACGTATCCAGACAAATACCGAGGTATAACTCTTCTGCCTGTTGTCGGTAAAAATAATTCATCCATGCTTGCAAGGCGTTTCGGAAGCTGTTTAAAAAGCGAGAGTAAAATTTGTGCAGAGCAGGCGGGTTTCCGGCCAGATCACTCAACCACTGACCACGTTTTTACTCTGCAAATAGATATTGTGGCTTTCTTCTAGAAGGTAGAAATAACCGCACAACAAAGGATGTATCGATGTACATATGTAATGCTCTGAGGAGAAGAGAAAAGTAAAGTGTCAGCTATGTAACAGCCTCATGAATGTATAAACGCTACACAATTTGTATGGCTGATCCATGTAAGAAAAGTAGTATTATACTTGTTGATATACTTTTCCGTTCAATGGGCAGTCGGCCTGTGAATTAAATGCAGTTCATTTCAGTTCTGTTCAGCTTTATTGCTCTTTCAAAGTGGGATGTCCCAGTGCACTCAACAGTCAAAGCAAAACCAAGTCGCATGTAGCTTTACTGCCTCTCGCAGGCGGGGATCATGTTGCCGTTGGTTTGTAGGCTGTGGTATGGGGTTGTCTCATTCTGTGAACTCGAGTCAGTATTGACTCTGGCACAGTTCGCAATGAATGCACAATAGACTTGACTATTCGCATTACAGCACTGCGCCAAAAATAGTTTGTTCTGATACTATTTTTTTCTCCACGTTTTGCAGAAATCATTCAGATGTCAAAACTTGTTTCCATTTCAACATAAACATGTTATTTTATCGAATAAACGCTTGTTTATTGCCTCAACAAGAGTAAGTTAAGAGTTTTGTGCGAAATAGTCTTAGAACTACTTTAACGGCGTATGTCAGGGAGCAGATCGGCTATCCCACAAGCCTTTCGTGTAACCTACATTTGCATATTTCGGACGAAAACCTTCCATCACGTGATATCAACTGTGCTAGAGACACTTTCGCCGGTAGGCGAAGTCTCTAGTGAACTAGAATGGGGTTGTCTAAACCTTCTCTGGTTACCGGGAGATTTAATCATCCGCGTGTCTCCTACCACACTCACAAACAGCACAACATGTTAAATTGGTTTCTCCCTCAGGTTTTGTAATCTGAACCGTCATCGTTGCCTTGTCGCACGCACCAACGTTAATTATGTCACAGAGTCAGACCACGCCAATGTACGTGTACATGTACTGCATTTCTGTGTCAAACCTGCAAGAGGCAGGCGAGGTGCGAAGTGTCGAAATATCTGTGGACACAGGAGTTTAAAAAACGATTGAAATGCCGCGACTGGCGACAATGATATCGAGTCCGCCCCTCCCCACCCACCCCCACTCACCTCCCCATCCCCACCCACCCATCCACTTCCCCCCCTCCCCCCCCCCACCCATCCCCACCCACTCGCCTCCCCACCCCAACCCACCCACCCACCATCACCATACTCACCTCCCCCGCCCACTCACCTCCCCCCCACTCACCTCCCCACCCCCACCCCAACCACCCACCCAACCTCACCCCAACCCACGATTGCGATCCACTGTGCATGAACCTTCTTCAATGGTTGGTTATTTTGCGAAAGAGCTAAAATTTTCTACGCTGTTTTGTTTCTGAATTAACACAATTTCTTCACACTTCCAATCATTGTAATGGAAAACTGGCGGCCTTTTTGGGACAGAATACATGTACAGACATGAGACAGATGTGAATTGTCCATGTCAACTACAGGAGAAAGAGAGTGGGGGGAAGGGACGAGTAAGGGGTGGGTGGGATGGAGGAGGTGGGTATGTTTTTGTTCTTAGATTATGGTTAACCATGACTACAATGTTCCAATATAATGTCCAAATGCCAAACATCAGTCTTAGAGTCCAAAGCAGCCTAAATATAAACTGTTGGTATTTATTGGTTATGTAATATTATCCAGAGGCGCTACAGAGTTTTTCTTCTTTTGTGGCACAGTAATCAGTCGAAGTTCTTTATTAAGACAGTAAGGGGGGACAGTGTCTACATACTTACGTTCTTTGCAGTGCGACGTTCTCCATCCGGGCTCACAGCCTGAGGTGCAGAATCCGTCAGTGACACGACAGCTGTTGTCTCTACAGTTACTGCAATGTTCGGGACAGCTTGTACTGCTCCCCCTGCCGTAGGTTCCAGGAGCACAAGCTGAAACATACATTTGCTCTTTAAAACGTATTACAAAAGAAATTAGCGCCTATCCCTGTAAAGCATCAAGCAAAATACCTTTTTAAATTTGAAGTTGTCTGGCATATTTTAAACAGTGGATTAAAATGTCGATTTTCATCATCCCTTAGAAAGTATAAAGTAAACAATCACCACCACCACCACCACCACCACCACCACCACCACCACCACCACCACCACCACCACCACCACCACCACCACCATCATTATCAATTATCATCATCATCAACCACCATCATCGTCATCGTCGTGGTCGTCGTCGTCACCATCATCATCCTGATCATCATCATGATCATGATCATCATCATCACCGTCGTCGTCGTCGGCTTGATTGTAAGGTGTCTGACTCCACACCCTTAGTCATGTTCGATGCTCAATACTGTTTTTGAGCTGGTGGGTTTTGAGTGTCCGCTTGAAATCAGGTACAGAAAAGCTGCATGGTGTTGAAATGTTCTAGAGCCTAAGTGGGTGAGCAAGCCTTTTGGCCGGACTAGAAATTTTCGAGTGTTTACCTCAGTTCTCTACAGAGATAGTAAGCTGCCAGTGGCATTTGGTGCGCCAGTGCTATTTTCTGTATGCATGTAAAGGCAATGCAAAGAAAAGTAAACTCTATTGAGTGCCACTAAACATTTAACAGTCTGTGTATCTTTCGAATGGTATGAGATATTTTTCGAAAGGACGTTGAATGATTATTGTGAGTACTTGCTTCAATAGACATGCATGGTACTGCTTCTATTGCTGATCTCAGTCTCATGTTTGTTTGTATCGAATTCTGAAATAGTTACGCATGGTAAATTATGGTCTCGATTATTCCATGCAGCCCTTACAAGATGGCGTTGCCTTAACTCCTCTGAAGTTGCGTGAATCAGGAGTCTAAAGGCCTTCGCACACGAGGCAACTCCACTCGGGCAACTCGATTGCTCGCCATACATTGCTTCGTGTGCGATGTCGGTTGAAAGCAACTGGCATTCCAAGCAACTTTCCACGCCACCAGCAACTGAGTTGCTCGTGTTTAAACCTGTTCCAGTTTTGGGGGCAGTGGCTTGCCACTCTCTGTGAATCCACCAATCACCGGGCGACTTTAGAGCCTCGTTCTCGCGTTCTCGCGACTAATGCACCATTAAATGGCGGATATGTCTACGGTTCGCACAGAAAACGCTGTATTTGGGGATACTAGAAACCCATCCAAAGAAAATGTAAGCCATGAACAGCATTACGTTATCAAAGCTGTATGTTGAATGCATCAATAGGTCGTGAAAGCTCCTACATTTTAAAAATTGAATTGCGGGTCAATGCACCTTCACGCCGAAGCATGTTGACATTGTGTACAAAGCTAGTGTTGTCTGATACCACGAATACGATACATTTAAATTGCATCTGTGTTATGAAAATACTGTTCAGATTAAATTGATTAACCAGCTGCAACAATTCTTGAAAATGTTCATGGCTCATTCGAAGGAAAGTTCTTGTTGCCTTGAGATCCTCGTTGAGGAGCTCTTGTAGCAGACACGAGTAGGCACCATGCCTTGGTCGTTTTGTCAACCATTCACGAGTCCAACACGATCTTTTTCGCTTTTTACTTTGCTCGGCAATTATAAGTATTGCAGCAGCAGCTGCAACATCATCATTAGATGACGAAGTACTGTCGCCATCGTCACTCTAAGTTTCAGTCATGCTAGGGAAAGCCTTCGGGGGAGAGATGCAGAGCGTCTTGAGTGCAAGCGCGGGAATTAATACGCTTCCATAAATACAACGTGGCTTGAGGTGAAAGGTCACAGTGGAAGCGTGTGCGAGCTCAGTCTCCAGCATTGCCTGCCACATGGCAAGCAACCGGCCGCAAGCAACGTGGCAAGAGACTTTGCTTGCCTCGTGTGCAAAGGCCTTAACGTTCGTCACGTAAAAAAGGAAAAATAGAAAATGAAAGCAAAATATAGTGGATAAAATGGCGTTGACTTCCTAATAGAAAGATTACATAAAACACTGGATGCATTTTCTATTTAGATAATGTATCTCTTCAGCTGCCAGAGGGAAATAACTGGATATTTTATCCGCCCGCCCATTTATCCATTCAGTCATCTATCCACCCACCCACCCACCCACCCACCCACCAGCCCCACTTTCGACCACCAAGAATGATACAGAAGTTTACGATACATCCGAGCATTAGGAAATAGTCCATATTCACCCAAAGCAGTATCATCAATGGTCTAGGTGTTTTTACGTACAATACAAGTAATGTAAATGGAATATGTAGCTTTATGATAAAAATACAACACACTACTGCAACATTCACCCTATGAAGAATTAATAAATACTGATCGTTATACAGTTTATCGTGAAAAGTAACAGTAAAAAGCACACACACACACACAAAGGTAAAGTTCCTCTTTTTATACTGCGACTTTTCCACCCATTTGATAGGTGCTCAAACCGCACACATTTACCCCCTGGTCCTCGGGCTACCTCTTTTCATCACTCCAACACCATTTCAACTCCCTGGGGAGCATGCAACCGGTCTGCCCCCCTACCCCCTACCCAACCACGCACCACGCACCACCACACCATGTCGATGTATTTGTTATGTAAGTTTCATGTTTTTTCATGAAAGATAAAAAAGATAATAAATAAGAAGATGGGATGGATGGATGGATGGATGGATGGATGGACGGATGGACGGATGGACGGATGGACGGATGGACGGACGGATGGACGGTCGGATGGATGGATATTGAATAAATGAATAAATGAATGAACGAACAAATGAATATATTTAAATTTTAAATAAATTAATAAATAAATAAATGAATAGATAAATTGATAGATAAATAGATAGACAGACAAATAAATAAATAAATAAATACATAAATAAATAAATAAATAAATAAATAAATAAATAAATAAATAAATAAATAAATAAATAAATAAATAAATAAATAAATAAATAAATAAATAAATAAATAAATAAATAAATAAATAAATAAATAAATAAATAAATGATATATTAGATAAATATATAAGATAATATTAGATTACATTAGACTCCATTAGATTAGATTACATTAGACTCCATTACATTAGATTACATTAGACTCCATTAGATTAGATTTCATTAGACTCCATTAGATTACATTAGACTCAATTATATTACATTAGACTCCATTAGATTAGATTAGGTTAGATTAGATTAGATTAGATTAGATTAGATTAGATTAGATTAGATTAGATTCCATAAGATTAAATTAGACTCCATTAGATAAGACTCCATTAGATTAGATTCCATTAGATTATATTCCATTAGATTATATCCCATTAAATTAGATTCCATTAGATTAGATACTATTAGATTAGATTCCATTAGATTAGATTCCATTAGATTCCGTTAGATTAGATTAGATTAGATTAGATTAGATTACGATGGATGGATGGATGGATGGACGGACGGACGGACGGACGGATAGATAGATAGATAGATAGATAGATAGATAGATAGATAGATAGATAGATAGATAGATAGATAGATAGATAGATAGATAGATAGATAGATAGATAGATAGATAGATAGATAGATATAAATATAGATAGATAGATAGATAGATAGATAGATAGATAGATAGATAGATAGATAGATAGATAGATAGATAGATAGATAGATAGATAGATAGATAGATAGATAGATAGATAGATAGATAGATAGATAGATAGATAGATAGATAGATAGATAGATAGATAGATAGATAGATAGATAGATAGATAGATAGATAGATAGATAGATAGATAGATAGATAGATAGATAGATAGATAGATAGATAGATGATAGATAGATAGATAGATAGATAGATAGATAGATAGATAGATAGATAGATAGATAGATAGATAGATAGATAGATAGATAGATAGATAGATAGATAGATAGATAGATAGATAGATAGATAGATAGATAGATAGATAGATAGATAGATAGATAGATAGATAGATAGATAGATAGATAGATAGATAGATAGATAGATAGATAGATAGATAGATAGATAGATAGATAGATAGATAGATAGATAGATAGATAGATAGATAGATAGATAGATAGATAGATAGATAGATAGATAGATAGATAGATAGATACATAGATAGATAGATAGATAGATAGATAGATAGATAGATAGATAGATAGATAGATAGATAGATAGATAGATAGATAGATAGATAGATAGATAGATAGATAGATAGATAGATAGATAGATAGATAGATAGATAGATAGATAGATAGATAGATAGATAGATAGATAGATAGATAGATAGATAGATAGATAGATAGATAGATAGATAGATAGATAGATAGATAGATAGATAGATAGATAGATAGATAGATAGATAGATAGATAGATAGATAGATAGATAGATAGATATATAGATAGATAGATAGATAGATATAGAGACAGATAGATAAATGAATGAATATTTAAAAAAATGAATGAATGAATGAATAAATGAATGAGCGAAGGAACAAACGAACGAACAAATAAATAAATTAACGAATGAATGAATGAATGAATGAATGATTAAGTAAGCAACCAACCAACCAAGTAAAAAAATAAATTAATGCATTATAAATTAATAATGAATGAATGAATGATTGAAATGAATGAATGAATGAATGAATGAATGAATGCATGCATGAATGAATGCATGAATGAATGCATGAATGAATGAATGAATAAATGCATGAATGAATGAAGGAATGAATGAATACATCAATCAATGAATGAATCAATAAATGCATGAATGAAAAATAAAACTGAGAGAGAGAGAGAGAGAGAGAGAGAGAGAGAGAGAGAGAGAGAGAGAGAGAGAGAGAGAGAGAGAGAGAGAGAGAGAGAGAGAGAGAGAGAGAGAGAAGAGTAACCAGGCTGTGTTTGAACGCGTCAAAGTGAGCTTTCACAATTTTCCAGCTCAGCCCGCACAGGTACCCTTTTTACTCCTGGGTGGGGAGAAGAAATGTGAGTAAAGCACCTTGCTCAAGGATGCAACTCTAGAATCCCCGCAGCTTCGAACGCCGCACCCACTAGCCACAAGCGACTGCAAGTCAAGCGCGCTAACCACTCAACCATGGAGCCTTCACACACACACACACACACACACACACACACACACACACACACACACACACACACAAGCACACGCACGAACACGCAAACGCAAACGCACGCACGTGCACACACACACGCATGTACACGCACACATTCACATGCTCACGCGCATGCACTCACACATACACACGCATACACACACATGCGCGCGCACACACACACACACACACACTACGCACACACAAATACAAACACGCACGCACGCATGCACACACGCACAAAAACGCAGAGCCCCCCCCCCCCACCACCACCACCACCACCCCAACCCCCACTAATCTGTATAGAGAACAAAAATAAATATAGGTCATTTCACTCATAATCAAAACGTCTGATTCACAGTTGAAGCTGCCGGGTCTAAAAACAAAATTGTAGAACTTACTGTTCTGGGCCTGTATGCACGTCGGTCCGTTTAGTGGACTAATCGCGTTTATCCCCTATCCGTCGTTTTCACGTGACGTCAGCGAAACGTGTGCTCCGCATCGTCCGCCATATTTCTACCCTAGCCGGTTGTTGTCAAGCAGCGACGAGCATAGTCAGAGAGAGAAAAAGACCATGGTGATCTGTGCCATCAGTGGGTGTAGTAACCGGCCTGGGGGTGAAAAAAATGTGCCTATCGATCAGAGGATTACTTTTCACAAGACCCCAACCATTATAAAACACCTGGATGAGGAAACGAGACAGCTGAGTGCCGAACGGAGGAGACTGTCACTGTGGAAAGCTGCCATGCATGTACAGAGAAGACATTGTTACAGCAGAGCAATGGGATAAGGCTATCGTTTGTTCGAGGCACTTTGTGGATGGTAAGTGCTTTTTTCAGTTTTAAATGCCACTGGCTAAATTATGTTAAGTTTATGTTTGATTTGTATGTATGATTCAGAAGCTAACTGAAGCAAGCAGTGCAAATTGTAGACAGTGCGAGTCAGAGTTGGGTTAAATTTCCATCAGTTCAGTATGACTGTGACACAAGTCGTCCAAACGTAATAATTGCAGTTAGGCCTTAAAGTATGTAGTCTTAATTGTGTGCAATGGGACAAGGCTATCGTTTGTTCGAGGCACTTTGTGGATGGTAAGTGCTTTTTTCAGTTTTAAATGCCACTGGCTAAATTATGTTAAGTTTATGTTTGATTTGTATGTATGATTCAGAAGCTAACCGAAGCAAGCAGTGCAAATTGTAGACAGTGCGAGTCCCAAGGGTTAAATTTCCATCAGTTCAGTATGACTGTGACACAAGTCGTCCAAACGTAATAATTGCAGTTATTATTTAAAGTATGTGTGCATACATGTCTTAAAGGTCACTAACTTTGTGAATGAATCTTAATCGATACATGTATTGTGTGTTCAACAGGCACAAAGGCCTACCTCCACATGCGGAACAATCCTTCATGGCTGCCTACCCTTCATTTGGGACACAAGATATCAAACCACACTCCGGACAAGGCCAAAGATAGGTAAGTGATCATGTTTAGGATCACATAAATTTATATGTTTAAGGCTTATCCAGCTGTATCAGTGTCTAAAAACTCAGTGTTCTACCAAGTGGCGCGATTCATTTCCCTCCACAAACACAATCCAGTCCCCACCCCCTCACATAATAGTATTCATTTAATTTTTACTTCTGGCGCTGTGAGGGACAGGTCAGGACAGGGATTACCATGCTTCTGTTCTGAGTAAGTTCCTGAATGCACTGTTTACTTTATTTGTCTTTCAGGTTTGAACGACTCCGTTCAAGGAGCAAGAGACCTGCATCAACAAGTGGTGAAGGGCCTACGAACAAGAAAAAGAAATCAAGTACATGTACAGGAGATGCAGAGGAAGCTGATGTTGGAACTGCTCTTGACATCACTGACAGTGATGGAGAAAATGGAGAGAATGTGGATAGTACTGAGCAAGAAAATGATGGTGGTGATGCACTTTTGGGTAGTGTGACTGATGACATTGATGCAAATGACCAGTTTGATGATGTCAGAAGAGAAGTTGCAGCCCAGACTGATTTGACCTCACAGGCCATAGACCAGGTGTTGGCTGATAATGCAGCAAGGGTTGTTGAGTCAGCAAAATTGTCTGAGACCAAGAACATCTCTATTTATGATAGGGAGTACTATACTGCAGACAAAGAAAAAATCAAATTTTACACTGGATTGCCAAGTCTAGCAATGTTTGATCTTGTTCTTGATTTAGTTTCACCCCACATGTCTAACCAAACTGTGTCACTCAGAAAGGAACAAGAACTGCTTCTCTGTCTCATCAAGATAAGACTGAACTATCACTTTCAGGATTTTGCATATCAGCTCAAGTTGTCTGTTGCTACTGTAACGAGGAGTTTCCACAGAACACTTGAAGTCTTGTCATCAAGATTGCAGATCCTGATCAGGTGGCCAGCTAGAGAAGAACTTCAGATTTCCATGCCCATGTGTTTTCGAGAGAAGTTTGGAAAAAAGGTAGCTGTCATTGTTGATTGTTTTGAACTTGCAGCTGAGAAACCATCTGGACAAGCAAATGCAATCCAAGTCTTTTCGAACTACAAACACTATCAAACAACCAAGTATCTCATTGGTATTTCACCTCAGGGATCAGTTTCTTTCCTTTCGGATGCTTATGGGGGGAGGGCTTCTGACAAATGCATGATTGAGGAAAGTGGGATACTCAGTTGCTTGATGCCTGGGGATGTGATCATGGCTGACAGAGGGTTCAACAAAGAAGACCAGGTTCAGTTCTATCAAGCAAAGCTCTTGATTCCAAATTTCACTCATGGAAAGAAACAGCTGCATCCTCTTGAAGTTGAAAACACTAGGAGCATCGCTAATGTCAGAATTCATGTTGAAAGAGTCATTGGCCTTGTACGAAGGAAGTTTGGCATCCTTCAGAAAGAAGTGCCCCTGCAGTTTATGAGAAGCAAAAATGGTGAGCACTCCCCAACAATAGACAATATAGTTCAAGTGTGCTGTTGTATTGTGAATTTGCATCAGTCCATTGTGCCCTTTGATTGAATCTTTTTTTCTGTTATGATGATGACTGGGTGAGCTGTGCGCAATGTGTTTACATCAGAACAGGCTAGATTTGAATTCTGTGCAACCTGTTACTGTGTACAGTATGATGAAACCCATGAGAATAAAATAAGATGTATGAATTTTGAATTGGTGTGTCTGTGACACTGTCATGTTTGTTCAAAAGTGAATGATCAGACTATTATTTAGTCTGTGTGCAAATGGGACAAACACTATTGACTGAAAGTCCAAGAACTTCAAACAAAAATCATTTTATTTCTCATCAGAAATATTTTATGTTACATTTACATCATCATTCTTAACTACAAATCTACAACATTCCCTACACACTCCATAACATGACAGACATCAAAGTTTCTAGAGACAGGTTACACCCTCCTGCAGCGCACCATTTCCCTACTGCAGTGCATCATTTTCCTACTGCAGTGCATCATTTCCCTACTGCAGTGCACCATTTCCCTACTGCAGTGCATCCTTTTCCTACTGCAGTGTACCATGAATGCATCATGAATTTCTGTAAAAATTAAACCTTGGGATGTACTGGACATTAATTCATCCCCTACAGTTTATGAGAAGGAAAAATGGTGAGCACTCCCCAACAATAGACAAAATAGTTCAAGTGAGCTGTTGTATTGTGAATTTGCATCAATCCATTGTGCCCTTTGATTGAATCTTTTTTCTGTTATGATGATGACTGGGTGAGCTGTGCACAATGTGTTTACATCAGATCAGGCTAGATTTGAATTCTGTGCAACCTGTTACTGTGTACAGTATGATGAAACCCATGTACTTGGTGAACATTGTTTGTAATAATTATTCTGCATTTTGATTGTTTGTTGAGTGTTAGCCAGTGAGAATAAAATAAGATGTATGAATTTTGAATTGGTGTGTCTGTGACATTGTCATGCAGTGCACCATTTTCCTACTGCAGTGCACCATGAATGTATCATGAATTTCTGTAAACATTAAACCTTGGGATGTACTGGACATTAATTCTGAAGTTAAATGCCAAGATCACTGTATTATTATTATTATTATTATTATTATTATTATTATTATTATTATTAAGGACATTTCGTATGCCTAATCTAAAAAATGCCCTAGGCATTTACATATACAAAATACAAGCAAACAGGAAACAGCACCAACCGCAAACACATCCACACATCCAACACACCAAAATTACAGCAGAGCACTTTAACTTGTCTCCATTTAGTACAAGCTAAAAGATATGTCAGAGACAATAATATGGTAAATGAACTTCCACAAGCAAATAAGTTGAAAAACATTACAATCAGGCCCCAACTGTCCACACCCACAGGGCAAATTAATGACAGTGGAAACAGAACTATACCACATAAAATTTCAAAGATTAGTGAAAACATTTTACAACCAGTACCACACCTTCCACATAAACTTTCCACTGAGCAAATGATACATTTTAGAATCAGTATCACACCCTACCACTGAGCAAATGAATTAGTCAAACACATTTATAATCAGTATCACACACTCCGCAAAGCAGATGAGACAGTGAAAACACATTAGCACCAGTATCACACCTTCTACTGAGCAAATGAAACATTTTAGAACCAGTATCACACCTTCCATGGAGCAAAATAATTACAGTCAAAATATAATCAGTACAGACAGAAGCTGA